>JAGPOW010002514.1:68722804-68733698 GCA_030014935.1 Caiman crocodilus | reverse complement strand
GTGTATTTTAGTGAGCTACTATGGAGGAACACACACACAAATAAGGTATATATTAATGGCTGAACATACCACATCATACAGTAGCATCCCATAGCTATATCAAGTAACTATGACAATTTACTACCAGATCAAAGGTTATGTAAGTATTTATTTACCTCATCTCTTACTGTCTTGGTAAATGTGATCTTCATCTTGTAAAAATGAGACACTTCAACAAACTAAAATGGGAAGTTATTCATTATTCTGGAATTCCTTTGGTGTGTATAGGAGATTTGGCTGGAGGACAATGCAGACTTAGCACCTGCAGAGTTTCTTCTTTTAAAATAAGTTAATATAAAAGCATATTGTTGTAAATTGATAGGTAGAGAGTGCTCAGTCAATGTCCTCAGTTTCCCGCTGTGATGAGGACAAGACAGATAGTGGCAGTAATAGGATGCTCCATTTCACTCCCTCCAGTTGGACATTACTTTTATCAATGTAATAATTTATTACTGTTTTATTCTTCTAATAATTTATTTCTATTACAGTAACACACATAAAGCATAAATAAGATGGTCCCCCTCTGTACCTTACCCTGAATCATAGAGAAGAGCGAGAGAAGGAAGTGTTATTTCCCCTAGTTTGGATATTGGGAACTACCTGCAAATCAGAAATTGCAGTTTGTCCAAAGCAGCTCAGGATAACTCTAATCCCAGATCTCCTGGGTCCATGTTTGTTCTTCACTGCTGCAAACATACAGTAATAAACTTAACAGTACAGTGTGCACCTGAAATGTAAGTCCGCATGCAACAGCAGGCAGCAATAACTTGGGCTTTTACAATCATTGAAAAAAGACAAATTGCTCACAGACCAATTCCTAGAAGGGCAAGAAAAATGTTTTAGCCTATATGTTAGTTGCAAGAAGCATTGTATAGAAAGATTAGCTACGTATTGCAATAAATAATGTAGCTGAGGGAGGGAGGGACACATGGTTGATATGTCATAATACAAAATGCATGAATACATGTCAGCATAGGCTTTGTTTTGATAATTTATCTGTCAATACCTTCATCCTTTAGTCTCTCTAAATATGGGTGTATAGTAATACTGAATGCCGGGATGCTTGGCTGGGTGCAATGTCCATAAGAATGAGGCTAAGCAAACATACTAATTCATAAAACATTTTCCAAAAGGACATCCATTGAAAGGAGGATTTTGTTTATTGCCAAGCTGGTCTGTTTCTGAACCAGTGACTAGAAATGAAAATCACCTTCCCTCTATTACCTAATGCCTGATCTAGCAACTCTCACTGCGAGAGTCATTTTAAAAATGAATTGCAATTTCCGACAACTTTCTGAAAACGTTCCATACAAGCAGGTTCAGCAGCCTTGAGTCTATAGAGATGATGACAACAATCTACTAACAGTCTCACTGTTAAATGCTGTGATTTGATGTATTGTAGATGGGTCACTTGTTGAAAGCCGACTTATTTCTTTGGCATTCAGCGGCAAGAGTTGTGTTTTGGATCATTCATTTCCTGCAATGGCAGTTTCCCTAGAAAGGTCTGGTTCTAGGCATAAAAGGGTTAAACTGCACCTTTCATAAGGAGTCATAAACAGCTGGCTCTAGCAGCCACAACTCTGCCCTTGCCCAAAAACATAAAATGATTGTAGAGCACATGTCCTGGGAAACAGGCAGATGCTTCATGTCATAAAAACGCAGATGGAGATGTAACAGCCACCTGCCTATTGACCCGCTGTCTACCTACACTGGACAGTCCATTAATCTGTGCTTTCTTGTAGGATTTTCTGATGTGGGGTTAATAATAATCAATCCCCTCACAAGTCCACACATTGCATTGAAAGGTTTTGGCTTTGATTTATTTTGTTACATTCTTTTCCCCAAAACCCAGCGTAGTATGGGTGGGTGACTTTGCCAAATGCAGCTAAGTGGCATAGGAGCTTGAATCCAATGGGAATTTATAATTACAAGTCAACAGGTACTTTCGAAACCCTACCAAAAGTTTTTTCTCACATTTGTTCTACCACAGTGTTCATACACTACAGACCACACCTTCCCTTTTCCTCCTAAGATGTCAGCCTTTTAGCACCCCTTTATATTTGAATGTACTACTACATCAGAGATCCAAAACTTATGGGGCCAGAAAAGCATAGACTGAAAGATGGGAGGCACAGATGCGTGCTTTAAAGGGCCAAAGAGATTTTATATGCCAAAAAATCTCAAAGGGAGACGCGCATACTCAGCTTCTCTGAAAATGGGATGCTATTGACATGCTGATTATAGGTATTCAAAATTCATTAAAAAATGTTAGCTTCAGCCTTTGTCTCTTGTTGATAATACGTAAGCATTGAAATGGTCTCCTGATAATCGGCCACATCTGCTGTCAAGAACGGCTGACTGCATAGTTGTATCAATTCAATGTTTGCCTAGGGAAAGTCAACCAATGCTTTCTACATCCATTGAAACAAGATGCTGACTTTCTGGGTTAGGGCATACATAGTGCTTCCTATCTGGTATACACTGTTGGAGTCCTGTTGTTCACTTTGTTATATTTATGATAGAGAAAGGCAAGAAAACAGAACACTTCATTACTTCTAAATAGCTTTTTTATTAAAGGATATTTGCTTATACTTACTCTGCCAGACTCCCTAAGTGCTGAAGTAGATTATTGCAACTGTTTTTATAAATACTTTTTCCGGCAATCATAAACTTGGTGACAGTGCAAGTGCTATAATGAAAAGGCAGGTCTAGCTGATGGGGGAGAGCAAGGGGATGTCTCCTGGTCTTTACAAGTTTTCTATAATTTATTAAGGGAGAATGCTCTTATCACTTGACCAGATCTAAGGCACTTACTTGGAGCTGGGTTTGTCACCCAGCAAAGTCACCGAGATTAGTCAGAGCAAGACTGGGCTCCCTATCCGGAAAGGGCCTGACCTCGTATGCTAGGAACTTTCCATTTTCAGCCAAGGCCACAGAAATGGACAGTTCTCTGCACTTTGCAGACGGCCTTCAGCACCTCACAGGATTAGACACAAAACCCAAAAGTATCAGGAAATAGCTTAACAATGTTACAGATCATGGAAAATCTGTGGCTAAAGAAATGTGAGTCGTTCCCCCTTCCTCTTCCCTCCCCTCATTACATTCTTTCATTTTTCTCAGTTCTGTCTTTTAATGTTGAGAAAGATATTATTACCATCCGAGACAGCTATCAGATCTCTACGGTGCTGTCGGTACTATGTGACCTCACAGATAATGGAAATGCCCTGCCTTTCAGTTGTCTCCTAACCAGGATCACAAGAAACCACTACAGAAAATATTTATCCCACAGAAACCTATTAAGATACAGTCTGATGAACACAGAGATTCGTGTTAAGGAAAAAGGAGTCTCGACACTCAAGATTTCCCACATACATCCATCTTCCCTGAAATACCAGTTTGCAGCATGGCTGACAAGGACCACACAGCCACTTCCCTTGCCTTCACTTATCTCATTTCTAATCACAACAGAGAGGTGCTGAGATAACATCTTCTAGTCTAACCTTAAACCTCCAGGCAGTAGACCCCACTCATCACTTCCAAAAGCACATGGAAAATCGTGGGTTGTGACCAGGACTTTACTCTTTCATTTCTCACATCACACAGATTCTCTGGGAGTGGCAGAAGGATCTCAAGCAGCAAGCTACCAGCAGATAATACTACACTGGTTTTGGGAAGAGAAAGTTGATCCTGCAGAAGTATTTTCATTATGTGCATCTTTCTGGAATGATTCTCTCATCTTAGGGAGTGTTCAGGATACACTCCTTTCATCACCCAGCAACAAAACCAAACTGACTTACTGCTGGGGGAATTTCTGTGCAGAGAGGGACTGTATTTGGCCAGCATGAGTTAACCTTGCTATGTCCAACAAAAACTCTAAAGAGAGGCCTGCAGGTTTTGGCTGGTTGGTTTTAAAGGATGAACAGAAGTCCAAGTGGTAAAGTTCTTCCTCCTCAACCTTTGACACACTCACTTTTCCATAGCTGAAGGACTACGTGGCTACTTAACAGATGGGAAAAGTGTCTGAGTAGAGTGGGGAGTTGCAGGTGCCTTTGCCATTTTACCCTTACCGGCTTTTCCGCGGATTCATTCCTTTCTGTGTGTTCAGTGAGTGGTGGACATATGGGCACACACATGACCCCCACACTTCAGTTTAGTAGGTATAATAAAACATCCCTACCTAAGAGGCTTAATTAATTCTCTTCATAAGCCCTTTAAGAACTTAGGATAGCAGTTTAAATGCAAGTGCAAAGTAAAATGATTTAATTGAAAATGCAGATGAGAAGAAGAATGTTTCCAGTCTGTCGGCTGCACAACAGCTCGGCAGCAACTCAATCAAAGTACTTTAGGGTATATCGACACATCTTGCTATTAATATTTTCTTTTACCAACTGCTTCTAATATACACACTACAGTGAAACAGGTCTATTAAAAGACATGTCTTAATTCGTAAGGGTTATGAAGAGAATTGAGTCAGTGCCCCAGCACACAGGCTACCTTGAAAACAGATAGAGGATTTCAATCCTCCCAGCTAGCAATAGACCCATTTCTTTATTCTTTTCTGCAAGCTGCTTTAGCAGCATCTTGAGGAGCCAAAATAATAACTCACAAAGTCGCCACATGTGGTATGAAAAGATTAGACAAGTCTTAAGCGGGAAGGGTTTTAAATCCTGACTGATAATACAGTAGTGAAATTATACACCATGAAAGCAGAAGGAAAGGGGCTGGAATTTAGTAAAAAGGAAGATTTAATCTGGGGACAAAACTTTCATATAAATCCAGCCCTTATATTCTAGATGATTATGTCAAAAGCTGGAACTTGTGTTGTTGATCTCTTAAACTGATTATGGAAAAAATGTATGCACTTTTAGAAATAGGCATTGCCAGACATGCATTTCAGATGTCCCTTTTCATCATTTTTTATTCTTTAACTATGCTAAATTGCATAATACTTACAATATTTTCAAGCAATGTAAAAATTCAATTTGTAGTGAAGCCATATAATTTAATGGACTATAGTTATGATGAGTTCTAGAAGACAGCAACATTGCAACTCACTGGATTTCAGCACAGAAAAGAGGTTTTTTGTACCTATAAGATCATATTGGCAACAGAAAACATAATAATGATGCAGAAATACGTTTTCATCATGATCAAATTTTGATACTTGAAAAGAATCTTCATGTCGCTGAATAGGAGACAATTTCCAAATATCAGCATTATATTAAACAGAATAGGCATTTCTATGTCATGTGAGCTTCAGATACAGGAAATGTAATATTGGGGATTGCCAGTGCATGGATCTCTCATAGTGCAGAAAGCATTTGCTCAATGGAAATATTCATGCAGTTTTCATTTGTTGCAAGTACTTTTTAAAATGAAGATACCTAATTAATGGTTAAGATGATGGGCAAGCACTTATATAGTACCTGAAATCAAAGGGTCTTAAATTGTTGTTCAGATTTATTAACCACTTGCAAATGAATTTCCCTTCCTGTAGGGCCAAAATGTAACCACCTCTGTGGTAGAACACAGCAGTTGTATAACAAGGCATAAGAGCATCGCCAAACTATTCGAGTGCAGAAAATGAAAAAAAAAAAATCTTGTCCAAACAAATCTGCATCACGGAGGGATTTAAGAGAGGCTGAATTTAATTTTCCAATTGGCATTTCACTGACACCCAGGTTAATGTCCCTAATATTGGAATATGTACTTGTTTTTTTTTTGTAATGATGGCAAGTAGTCATTGTCTTGGTGTTATGTCTCATGATAAAATCTAAGTCATTCACATACTCACAGGTGATTTCTTATCCTGTTCCAAAGATATTATTCACAAGTCCTAGCTGATCCAATTGCACATTTTTTTCCTATTGGGTATGGTTTCTTTAGAAAAGAAACTTAAAACCATCCAAGCCAGCTCAGCTTCTTCCAGGATTTTTTACTCTAAATCCTTTCACTACAAGAAGTCACTCCTACCCTCTTTATCTGAGGCAACAAACCATCTGCAACAATGAGTCAGGGAAAACACATTTGGCGTCTCCTAGCACAACCATCAACTCTTAAGACTGTAAGGTTTTCAGGCAAACATCCTGTTAAAATGCAACATGTGGCAAAGTGAAATGATGTAAAATATTCTACACATAGTTAAGATTGTATTATATATCGCAGAGGTTCCCTTTCAGAGGCAGAGCATAGTACACACAGTAGGAGATTCACCTTTGATAAGTAAGTAGACTGAGCAATTGATGCTGCAGTGGAAAAAGAAAAACTAACCTAGTCTTTCTCTGGGGCAATGACTGCATTAATTGGAATAAGTGGAAAGACAACAAATTGAACCAAAGGAAGTTTATCTTCCTTCTGGGTATCATGTATTTGTATACACGATTATATTAATAGATAAAAGAGAATAAAGAAAGTACAAACGGATAACAAGTAAGCTGCAAAACATGCTAAAGATGCATAACACTATTTCTAATTTGCATGAAATAATTTAAAACATATTTCCACATAAATAAGGACAGATTTGGTTAGCTCTAATAAAAGGGTTTTTTTCTATGTCCTTTAATTGGACTAGGATTTAACTTAATTTATAAAGTATAAGGCATATTATATGTATGCATGCGTGTGTTTTTATGTGCAAATACATCTTGGAAATTGATATGAAGATGGTCCTACTCCAAAGTCATCATCCCAATTATCAATATTAACAATATTCTATGAATACTAATATTATACTGGTTCACAGATCAGATCAAGTATCCTAAAAATACCCCAAGAAAAAATATTATATTACCCTGAAGATGCTTAGAAGATTATTGTGACTATCCATAGGCACCCCGCTAATCATATTTACAATAAGAAATTATTTGTAAACCTTTAAGCGATGCAATAAGAGAAATGCAGACTGGCTGCACTTAAATGAGAAACATCATTCATTATACTGCAGACTTACATTCAGGCTGTGTAGCAACCTTAATGGGCTGCGAGCTCTCCCCTGGTCCCCAGTCATTGTAAGCCACCACTCGGAACGTGTAGGTCTCTTCTGGTTTCAGATTTCCAACTGTAAGCTGAAGTACCCCAGACTGAGATGTGTTCAGTCCTCGCTCCCTAAGTAAAAATAGTCATACAGAAGGGAAAAAAAAAGTTAATATGGCTCTCCAAGGAACACTCATTTGTAATAGCTGGCAAGCTTACAAATTGTTGCCACGTTATCTAATTCTGGCTCTTGGCTTTGATGCCTATGCAGTTTCTTTTTGGGGCCTAAAGCATTTCATTACAAAATAACTCCTGTGTGGAGCCCAAGATAGATGGTAAAAGGACTAAGAGAAAAACCAAAGATTTTCTATTATAAATATTTCATAAGCAACTCAATCTATCAGCTACTTCCCCTTCCTTAATGCATTAGGAAAGGAAAACTGATGGGAAACAAATAGCTATTCAGTAAAGGGAAACATCTGTGATATACGTAGTGAGATGTATATTGGATCATAAACATCCAGCTAATGACAGAAAAACAGGTTCTGATTGTTCCACAAATTAAGCCTTGTCAGTGCTGCTAACAGATGTGCCTTCTTGATGATAATCGGAAAAATACAACAACCACCCACTAACAGAGCTTCATTTAGTAGGGTCAGTTACTGTAGCTATTTTAAATGCAAAGAAAACACACAGAGATGAAATTTCTTCATTTGGCTGGTTCTGTTTCCCCTTCAGAAGTCATAAAAAGAAGCAAATTTGTAAAGTATGCAGTATTCCCACTTGTTCCTTTGAACATCTTGCCAAAAAAGTGTATAGAGATGATTAGGAGGCAGTGGCATCATAACCTGCAGACAAAAACAGTTTCTGATTCTGGCATCAGCAGCAGAGCAGAAAAATCAAGGTCAATATGTAGCCTCTTTGCTGCATTCCAGCTAGGATAAATGGATGCCATCAATTTTATTCTTTCTTTTGCTTCCTCACCCCAATCCAGCAGTACCTAGGAAAATTGCCTGGTTCAGGACTGTCCAACAATTTTAACTTTGTTTTCCTATGCCAAAATTACAGCTGGTCCTGTAAAGGCACCATGTCTTCAAAGGAGCCTGCAAGGAACCACCCTTCCCTTGCATACCTTTTCAAGATGCCAGCCGAGGTGCTGATCTTGACACAGCAGACGTGCAAGGACTAACAGTGAACTGTGGCCTTGTCCCTTTATATGGCCAGACATAGTTCATTTTTAGTGTGGTTTGACAACAATCCACTGCCATCAAACAAGTTGCATCCCCAGGATCATTAGCATGCTCTTACCCTGGGGGAGGTAGGGTGGGAAAATGCACTTGGAATAATATATAAAGTTTTAAGTTTGAGATAGTCAAACAACTCCTTAACTATCCATGAACAGATGAAGGGAAAACCATTTTTATGAATGATTAATTCCTGGTGATTTTCCCAGGTTTGACTAGATAACCCTCTGGCACCTAGGACAAGAAGGGAAAGAAATAAAGCTGATGACATTTCATTTAAAAAACAGGAATTGAGGGTTTTAACTTTATCAAGTGTTTTGTGGAGTGCAGTTTCCATTCTACATGGTGCCATATACAGGCAGCAAAATGGTTCAGAGGACAGTGCCTTTGAAATCATCCCTTTGGGGAATGTGTTAGGATCCTGAACAACCTCCCTTTGGAAGTGATGGCGTTCCTATTGTTGCAGTTTTACCTGGATGAAGCAACAGTCTAGGGGATGATCTGGAATCAACCTACACTGGACAGTGATGGCTTGATCTATCTCTTTGAGCTGTCAAAGGAGACAAGCAGAAGGACTTCTCATACAAGCCAAGAAGGATGAGGATTTCTGGAAGAACACAGCTCTCCAAGTGAAGAAAAAATATATAGTCTTCCCTTGTGTTTTAGGAGAAAAGCTACCCTTGACCAAGCTCTCTTATTCCCCAACCCATGCTCTCTTATTCTAATGCCAGCCTCTTCAACCTATGATTTTTATTTTCAAAACTTTGAAGTCTGGGAATCCAAAACAAAACTAGCTACTGCTTTTTTTGTGGGGGAGGGGGGTCTTGATGTATTCAGAAACCCACACCACCTGCAGTGTAAACACACTGACCCTTGGTGTGCCTCTGCTGAAGCCAGGAAGGTTGCTGGTGATATTCACCAAGTGCCAAATCAGTCCCCAAAACAACTTTTATATACATTTTTTAAATAAGAGAATTCACAATAGTAAGAAGTGGGGGAGGGGGGGTCAACAAAATATAATTTCCCAGGCAATTATGGGGCTGTTGGTTATTCTGCATTGCTATTTCCTATAGGATGCATCTTTTTTTTTTGTTAAGATAACTGAGCAAAACTGAAAACCCTGCAACTCACATAGTGGAGAAGAAGTGAAAGGAGGAACACAATAAGCAAAACACCCATTCAACTAAACCCCACCAAAAGTGAATGAGAGCAGCTTCTCTAGAGCCCTGGGTGTGTCGGTTTGCTTATCTGCCTATGGGGCAGTGCTCTCTGTGTTGATGTCCACATTCACACAATGGAACGTAGGTAGACTCCGGCACTCTTGCAGGCTATTCCAAAGCCTAAGCAAAGTTAAAATTCAAATGCTTTATTCCCTGTTATCAGTCCAATCAAAGCGAAAAGCCAAAACTGCCTGTTGAATGCTAGTATTTCTCCAGCCAGATCAAATCTATACTTTAGGCTCATGGGACCTGAATCTTACTTTTTATATGTATATATTTTTACACGTGCGCACGGATACACACGCGCGCGCGCTTTTATATCCACTTCGGCCAAGATTCAAAATAAAAGAAAAATCAAGTCCGCTGCACACAGACCTGGGGGTGGTTGTGACTTTTTCTCCTTTCTGCATTTGATACGGTAAATCCAGGCCTACTGCATTCCAAATCAGGCATGGCAAAGCAAGCACTTAATAGAGAGATAGTAACTATGGCTGGAGCTTTCTAAGGATCCTCAGAAATGCACGGGCTTAGCTTCTATTGATTTTTAATTGGATTTTGGTGCATAGTTCCCCAGCTATTTTGAAAATTACAACCCAACTGAAAATCACAGTCCTTGACTATACTGCTCTAAACTGTCTGAAATACCATGAAAACAGACCGCATTATAGTAGTGAAGGTTCCACCCTTTGTCCAACTTCTATATTTTGAATTTCTAGCCACCAAACTCAGGATGCCTTCTGAATAAAACATTAGAAATGTGGCATCCAAGTATAGAAATATTCTTTATCCCACCCAATTGCAAGACATAATCATTCTACATGCCTTATATCTCAGATTAATGGCCTGAAACAAGCTGATGTATTGTCTTACACAATCTAAGGAGTTTTTTTTCCACATTCTCACCCCTTGTATTTTAATATGGCAGTTCAAGTTCTCCTAACTTCAGAAGAAAGAAAGAGAGAGAGAGAGAGAGAAGGAAAGACAGACAGACAGACAGACGGACAGAGAGAAATGTACTGTAGCAAAAAATAAGGGTTTTGATTTTGCTTGAGCAAGAATTGAAGAATAACTGAGCAAGGACTTCAGGATGGAAACCAGGGGAAATTATAACGGGAGGAAGGTCTAAGATTTTGCTTAGAATGGCACTCATAGCTACAGCATCTCCTTTTACAGATAAAAACTCTACCTGGGGTAGAGCAGAAGTAAAAAAGAAACCATATGTGATGCACAACTTTGACCCTAAAATGAGAGAAGCACCAGTGTCTTCTAGGAACTTTCTACTTGCTATTAGTTTTATGCAGAAGATGCCCAAAACTGGTGGTAATGGGTGGTGGGGGCAGCATAAAATTCTAAGAGATAGATAGATAGATAGATAGATAGATAGATAGATAGATAGATAGATAGATAGATAGATAGATA
>JAGPOW010002514.1:68694537-68715779 GCA_030014935.1 Caiman crocodilus | reverse complement strand
CAGTGACTTATTACAGCATTACAAACTGAAATTATAATGTTGCTATGTGAGGAGCAGTGAATCTGCAGCCTTGCACGTGCATGACAATCTCCAAAGGGTATCCTTTTTTTTTAAATGCTGCAAGATTGGGCCTTTATAACAAACACCATCTGCACTGCAACCAGAGGTGTGATTACTCAAACTTTAATAGAGCTAGTTTGGGTACTGATAACCAGGGGCAGAACCAGGCACTTCTGCATCTTGGGCAGCAGCACGTGCAGTTAGGGAGCCAGGCCAGCACTGTAGCAGCTGCTGTTCTGTACCTCTCCCTAAGCTGGTGCCTAGAACTGGTGCACCATACTCCCACCTTTAGTTACATTACTGCTGGTAACGATGAAGTGATAGTAGCATAAGTTTAGCCCCCAAGTATCAATTATCATGAGTGGGGTTATGCAGCTCATGCTCCCACGGTTTCTCTGCTCTCTATTCCCAAGCTAGATAGATTAAAGCTGGTTCAGGTATACCTACATGTGCTGCAGTCATGCTTCCTGACTGGTGTAGTAAGCCTATACAAATATTTTAATCTACTCCAGGACTACCGCCCAAAACAGCAAGGCTTAAACATAAAAATATCACTTGGCAAATGTGACCCCCACTTAGAAAATGGAACCAAAATGTTGTGGGGCAGGATTTGGGGGGAAAGCCAACTGATTATGGGATCCAAATCTACCAGTGTTCAGTGGCTCCATTGCAAATCCATGTATTTATCAAATAAATATAGGCTTGTTTCCAACTCTCCCTGAAAACCAATAGTCTTCTGGCTCAAATACAAGTGCTAATAACTATCCCACAGAAGCGTGTTGCAAATGGACAAAGGTGAAAAAGTTGAATACATTTTTCTTTATGGAAATATTAAAATATATACTTAATTAATATACCATATAGTATATTCACATATTTAAGTAGGTATTAACAATTTAATAAGGAGTAGGAGAGATGGCCTCAAGCTGCAGCAAAGAAATTTAGGTTGGGGATTATGAGGAACATTTGACTATGAGAGTGGTCAAACATTGGAACAAAACACCTAGAGAAACTGTGCAATCTCCATTCTTGGACTTTCAAGAGCAAGTTGGACAGTTGGATGAGATGGCTTAGTCAGAGAATGGTCTGCCTTGAATAGGAGGCTGGACTAGATGACATCTTGAAGTCCCTTCCAGCCCTGCTTTCCATGATTATGATTTCTATTATGATCTTACCTTCCAGGTGGGAATGCCCAGGTTGGGCAGGGAAAGGAAAATCCAGTACAGTGCTCAGATACTGGGTTTATTTTTGCCAGTTAGCAAACAAAACAAAAACAGGGTAAACCTATCCCATCTATTTCATGTCTAAATTCAGCACATAAGTCATGAAGTCCTATGAGCCAAAAATACGAACCCCACCATGCCATTATTATAGAGCAAGCTTCTGGCATGCTACCATGTTACATAAGAAACAGAGGCACTTAGCACAAGCTCCTCTCTACATTTCTGTGATTAGCATCTCAATTCTCATTTGCCGTCCCTGCACCACTCCTACTGACCCATTCCTCTGTTATTCCCAGGAAATTCATGCCACTGATGAACTGAACGTTGGCTTTATCCAACAGGTGATTCTCCATTCTTGGCTAAGGAAAGATCACTTTCACAAGTGACTTGAAAAGCACTTGCATCTATGTTTCCAGAGGCAAATGAAAGGCAAATGTGCTAATCTAGCAGCCATATATTAAACAAGTGAACTGCAATTGTTTGAATTTCCATCCAGAGACACTGGCCTTGCTACAAAGGCCCACTGATATCAAGGAGTTCAGTGTGGTAAGTAAACTGCATTGGCTAGATTCCCATGAACTTTATTTTCATTTTCATGTTGCTTTTATCAAGGCACCCTACGTACAAATGAGATACATACATTTTGCAAGACTTTGTTAAGCATCTTGTGAAGTTGAGGGGCATGAACACAGATGAAAGCAGTTGGCAGCTGGTGCAGTGTTAGTCATTGGCACCTACCTGTTGACACCTTCCCTGGAGAAGTAGACAGTGTATGTCTGAACATTTCCTTTAGTTTCTGCAGGTGGACGCCAGCTGAGGCGGACAAATCGGCTGGAGACCAAAACAGGGACCACATCTCGGGGAGCAGAGGGGAGGACACTGGAACTTGGGATAGCTGAAGGGGAAGGAGAGGAGTCAGTCAGAGAGGTTGGTGGTAAAAGGGTATCAGGGCTGACAGGAAGTATTGTAGTAGGCACAACTAAGGTATTAGAGAACAAAAGGCCAAGATGAAATGGAATAAGTGTGAATAAAAGGAAGGGGGAAAAAAAGAGAAATAAAGAAAACTAACAGTAAAACCACACTTTAAATACAATACCCTTAACATGCAATGATCTATTAAGTTCAACAACAACACACATTGCTTTCAGAAACACATAGCTGAGCAAGTTGGACAGTTGGATGAGAAGCTACAGCCCTATCAAACTCTTCTTTTCTATGCCCAGGACAACATGGGTATTTACTTACCTATAAACAAATCATTTTTGACTATACAAGAATCTATGTGCTACAGTTGCCACCCTGCTTGGGCTGGGAAAGGGAGAAACTAAGGAGGATGATCCAAAATGGAAAGAAAACACAAACTCAGATCTGAATTAAAATCAATATTGATGCATATGAGCACCTGTTGGTTGTATGTATACGCACGTTTGCATGCCCACTTAAAAAAAAATCATTAAGTTGACCAGAGACAAAAATGGTGATGTCAAGCTGTAAATTTTATAAAAGTAGCTTTTTATCAAACGTTCGTATGTGTGTTGGTGTCCACTTGTGTTTGAGAAGATGACCAACTACAATTAGTAAACACGTTGGCCCTGTACTTACAGTATCAACTATATTCTTTAGCTTGAATATTTGCACCAGAGGGAGCATTTATGGTCACCTTTCCTCTTTTGCAGTCCAATATGAAGACCTAATCTCACAGACCATTCGTTGTTACCATGGTCACAGCTTCCTTATCTGTTGTCATGGAGAAGCACAGACATTTGTAGAGGCTTTTTCTAATATTCAGCATACTATTTTAATACAGTTTTTAGGCTTATGTTTAGCTTGGGTGGCTAACAAGACTGGGGTCTATAGAGATTGATTTTTTTTAATTATTATTTTGGGAAAGGGGCTGGGGGAGATGGCAAGGTTGGCCTTTTGGTGAGAAATCTCCTTCTATTGGCTGTGTATCTATTTCTGGGGATTTACTGCTGGTTTTCTTTTTGTTGTGTTATTTTAAACAATGCCAAATGCACCCAGAACAACAGATAGGCCCTTTTATGCATGTTTTCATAAATGGCATTAAATAATTAGTCAATTTGCTTACCATACTGTATTACAGAATAAGAGGACCACAGGCCTGATGTAAACTGCCAAACTACAGTGCAAATCATGCAAAAACAGAATACTGGCTACTGATTTTGCACTTAAAAAGACCTGGCAACTGTGCAGCAGTATTAGTCCCAAAGCAACAAAACCTAGGGCTGTCAGCTAACCTTGATTTGTTTGGTATATACCATGAATATGGTTATAGGCATTAATTTTCTCTGAGCTCATTAACAATGCATGGCCTGTGTTATCACCGAGGCATATGAAAGACGGTTCAACACGTTGATACAAATGCAAAATGATGTCATTTACATCACATCATAAATTGGAAATTATTTCCTTGTCCTCTCTAAATTGCTGAACCTTTCCAAAGAGGTCCATAATACAGCCATGTCACTGGCCATAGGTTGATTAGCACAAATATTCCTTTTAATTAGCTATGCTATTCAGTAGGATGATGCCAAGTTAAAAGTAACAAATGCTTGAGGAAAAATTATGGTCAATGAGAGACTTGAGAAAGGCAGAGTTGTTCTAGAGCAGTGGTGTAATAGAAAAGGACATTTGTACAAGCCACAAAATTGGCCTTTAAAGCAGCCCTGTTGCATCGCTTCAGTGGTGCATTTGTTTGCACGTGTCGGCAGTATAATGCGCTTTAATGGTGCGGCTGTTTGAACGTGTCGGCAGCGTAATGCATGTTAAATGACTTTGGGGTGCATTAAATGACTTTGGAACACAGCAAAATAAGATATCTCCGAGGTGGTTTTGTTTGCTGCAGAGGGAAGCACCGGGCCCCGTGCAGCTCAGGGCACCCTGTGCAGCCACGCTCTACTGAAGGGGAAAAAAACCAAAAAAAAGCGGCAAGCCTGATTTTTTTTTTTCTTCCCAGAGCCTGCCTGCCTGAGCTGTGCAGGGGCCTGGTACTTCCCCCTGCAGCTGCAGTCCCCTCCAGGACTGTTTGGGCTGGGTGCTTGTGGGCGGGTGCCACCTGGGATGCGCCACCGTTGCTGCGAAGGGAAGCATCAGCCCCCCCTCACCTCCCCAGCTCAGGGACTGCTCAGCCCACCGGCAGCTCGCCCCTTCCTCCTTGCCACCAGGGACTCAGGTAAGAATTGGGCCTGACCCTTGTGTACACACCACGGGGGTTATTTTGCCCTATATTGAAGCTGTGTTTGTGAGGACCCACTGCTTCAATTTAGGGAGAATTAAACCAAAGTAAACCCCTGTGACATGTACAAATGCTCAAAGACATTAGATCATAGTCTTGACAATTCCAGCATTATATCTAGGGCTTAGTATTTTTACTAGTACTAGTTTGAATACTATTAGTATTGCCTAGGGTCCTTAGGTATGGACCAGAAGCCACTGAGCTAAATGCTATCCAAACACATGCCAAGAAGCCAATTCCTTGTTTGCTTACATTGCTGTAACTCTATTCAATGAAATGGAAATGCATGACTAAGTAAAGAACATGTTTGGGTTTCTGCTCTAGTCTTTACATCAGCTACTGATTTTAAGTCTATAAGCCATATCTTCTAATGAATCCTGGATGGCATGGGAATATTATTAAAGCACCAAGAATCTTCCTAACTCTTTATTTCAGTGTTAAGAAATGAGTTTATTGAGTAGATAAAAAGTTGTTGAGCTCAACCCAAAGTTTGTACCACCTTAGTGATAGCAATAAAAAGGAAAATAGCAGGATTGGGAGCCAACTGATCCAGCCTAGTGAATATCAATTTTCCTCTGCTTTTCAGAAAACACTATAGTGCTTCAAATATGACATTTTGTGTGAATGCCAAAAAAATCTTTATAGTCACTACAAGCTATGAATAGCAAACAAACAGTTATACTTGCAATACAATAAAAAAGACAAACAAACTCAAATTGTTTCAATATGTAATATACTAAATTATTGAATGTTTCCTATGATACCGAAGCATTTTGACACCTGTTTAAACAGTGGGAGTTTGACAAGAGATGATCTTTTTCAGTGGTTTCTATTAACCCGCGATAGAGTGACGCTTTCTCTACTATCTTGGAACGCATAGTAATCATTTACCCTGAATAAGTCAGTAGATATTATCATTCTGATTAAGGTCATGAAAAGGCATTACATTCTTTTCTGGGAAAAATGCCTTTGTCACTGGCACAATATGCTAATATGTAGGAGTCAGGACTTTTTGTGTGGAAGAAAACCAGCTCTTCCATAAAAGAAAACAAAAAGTGTTTTCAAGTGTTGAAAAAGCAACTTCCCCAGAGAGAGGTTTTCTAGTACCATCTGTATTCGTCTCTTCTGGTTTCCAGAACCCCGTCTATCCCTCAGTCCTTCACTCTCCCTCCCCTCCAGGTTCATCCATAGGGAGAGGACGGGGGCAAGGACAGGGGAAAGATGCTCGCTCCTCACTGCAGGCTCAGGCAGTCAAGGACTACCTCTCTCCTGTAGTTCTCTCTCGGGCTGATCCCCACATGGCATCAGCTGGAGAAGGCCTGTCTGCCATGGGAGCAGTGCTTGGCTTTGAGGTGGATTTGTTGTACTCTAGTTGGTGGGGAAGGGTGGGGCAAGAAGGGGCAGAGGTGCCTCCATGCTCCTAGATGTTCTTGCCATATTTTACAGCGCTGACAATTTTAGACATTTTTTGAAATGTGGGTATCAGTTGTGAGCTCTGGGACCCTTTGAAAATGTTGTCTATTTGGACATCATTTTCTCTGATCCACTGTGTAGATCTGTGACTAGCCTAGGAATCTGTACTGTATTTTCTGCTCTACTGCCAAACCCAACATTCATCAGGAGGTCTTTCTGAAAAACAAGTTTTGACTCTTATGAATAAACAGAGTAGCTCAAAGAAGAAGCCTTGTTACCCAAATGCCTTTTATAATTGCTGTTTTAGCCCCTCTGGATAGAGGGTAGTCTAAGCTAAATATGGGAACGCTCCCTTTCTTGCAAAATCAGGAGGCAAAAAAAGAAAATATTACTGTGGCTGGCTTTATTACATTACTCAACTGAATTGATCTGCCACATCATAAGCACCACATTTTTAACAGTTTTTATACATACACCCACATACAGCAGACACATACTGGGAGTAAGGAACACTGATTTGATTATACAGTAGCATATGTCCACCTTATAAGTAGTGTTATTAAAGACTGGAAAGAGCTGACATGTTGCATACAGGCAGAGATGATAAATGAACACGGAGAAGATGTATTTCTCTCCCAAGGGGGATACACTATTAAAACGAGATATAAAAGCATACTATTGCTCTGGGATAGTAGAGTTAGGTAGCCCCAGTTAATTCACTAGCCTTGCATTGTGAGAGACCTGGGTTCAAATCCTATTAAACTGATAAGTGAAATAAGTCTGAGGATGGGGGCTGAGGTCGTGGGGGAGCTAAGGTGCATGGTTGATAGCCTAAGAAGTCACAAGCTTGAGGCGAGAGCAGAAGCACCAAGGGGGTGCTCATAATGAGAAAGTTCCTCCTAATCTCCAACATAAACTTTTTCTGTTGAAGCTTGACGCCACTGCTCCTAATCCTGTCTTCTATGACCACAGAAAAAAAGTCCATCTCCATCCTTTCTATAATCACCCTTCATGTATTTGAAGACTGTTATCAAATCTCCCCTCAGTCCAGGCTTCTACAGGCTAAATAAACCTAGTTCATTAAGTCTTTCCTTGTAAGTCTTGCTTCCCAGGGCTCTCGGGAACCTTTCTGTTACTCTGCCCTATGCTCTTTTCAAATGGTCCACATCCTTCCTGAATTGTAGGGCCCCAAACTGGACACAGTACTCCAGATGAATCCCCACCAGTGTGGAATACAGTGGAAGAATCACTTCCCTTGATTTGCAAGGGACACTCCTGTTAATATAACTGAGTATGTTTGAGGGCGGTTTTGCAGAATGAGCACGCTGTCGGTTCAGATTCAGCTTACTGTTGATGAGAACAATTGTTAGTCAATTGTTAGGACAACCAGCCTGCTTAAGTTGTTATAGTTGAGTGTGTAAGGTCTTAAGGTCTAAGCATGCACAGTAGTCGGTTCAGTTAAGATTATTCTAGCAAGAGTGAGCTCTTGCCCTGTGCTGACATACGTGACCTAGTTTTGCTGGGGAGCAGGCATAGTGGCTAGTATCCACCTGTTGAATGCTAAGAGCAAGGTGTGGGGCTGTGTGCACGAGCATGGCAATGTGTGCACAGGCATTTTATTGGAGAGGACATTGTCCAAGTGTGTGTTTGATACAAAGTATGATGATGGGAATTGTTGCAGACTGCATGAGGTAAGTGAGAATTTGATTGGACAATATATGGTCCGAGGATGAGCTTGATACAACACTTTATGATGAACAGGCTGGAGTGTAAAGGGATTGGATGAGTAAGATGGAGTGATTTGTGGGTATAAGACTCTGAGTTTAGCTTGCGTGTTGGAGCAGGAGAGGGTTTCTGTCCCAGAGTCTGATTCTGTTGCTGTCCCAGGTGGTACTGAGGTGAGCTCTTAGAGAATTGAACTTGGACAGAGTTTTTCTCTAATCAAGCCTTTGGTGGTTCTCTGCATGATGTAGAGCTGCAGGAATTATAGCTTGTGATAAAGTGTCATAACTTATATTACCTCTAATAATATACTTACATTTGATTTAATATATCCCTGTGTGCATGTTTATTCTGTGCCCTTTTACACCAACTCTCACATAAAGCTCGGCGGTTATCCACCCTTTTTAGGTTACCTGGCTAATCCTTATGGCCCTTGACCACTCCTTGTGCCTCAATATTTTAATTGGTTGCTGGCCCACAGCACTATAAATTTATCTGTGGACTCTAGTTAAAATACTGATGGCTAACACTGTACCACCCAGGTCTTTCCCTACTAAAAACTTTCCCTCCTGGCCCCATATGGAAACCAGGAAAGCCCATAAGCCTTGGAAATACCCATAGGAGAGCAGAGGCATCACTATGCCTAGATCATCCCTGACCATTGCCCTTCCAACCTCTTGAATACTTCCAATAGGAACGATTCTGCAATTTCCGGAGGTGTCTATTCCACTGCCTCTGTTTTAACAGTGAAGAAGTTTTCCCTGATATCCAATCTAAAACCTTTGCTGCAACCTTACTGCTCTGTTTCCAACTCTCTGCAACAAGAGAGAAAGGGTATTTTCCCTCTTCTAACAAAAGAAACTTTCTTATATTCCCCACTTCCCCACCCAATATGTTTTCAGTTTTATACCTGACAGCCCAAGAGGTATCGGGATATAAAGATAATGCCTAGTTAACACCTAACACAAACAATGGGCCAAATCTTTTCAAAATGATGCCTGCCAGATAAATAAATATGATAAATTGTTAAATAATTGTTAAATAGCATGAGTGTATAATCTATTTTTTTCCATTTTAGTGCACATTTCATAAATATATCAAAGGCATGATCCTTGTTTTGCTGTTGCTGCCAAGTCCTACATTCTTCCTACATTTACAACTATATCTACAACAACTATGTCATCTTTTAAATTTCTTCCTTTCTCTTCTCATCTGAAAGTGTTGTCTTTTGACTTTTTTTTCTCATTTCCTTCTCTCTGAATGTCTCCCAATCCCTATTTGTCTAGATATCATTTCCTTCTCTTGAGTTCATCTGGTACTACATTTAATCTGGTAATACATTTTTTATTACATTTCTGATCAGTCACAAGTAATGGGCATTTTTCAACAACAACAACAAATGGTGCAAATAATACTCCTTGTTTAAACTTTTCCAATGTACAGTCAAGTGTACCTCAAGGACATTTTCTCTCTATCCTCCTAATGCCAGCTTCTCGCTGTCCATTTCCATAACCTGTGTCTGTAAAAGTCTGATGGTTGCCATCTGGAACAGCCTTGGCTTTTTCTGTACTCCATTTATTTTCAAAATCTCATTTGAAAACACCTCACTGCCATTTTTTTTTTTTTGTTTATGCCACTTATTTTCCTTCTCTCTGCCATTATATATCATTTAATTCTGGAAACAGGAAGAGATGTAGATCATATGAAAGATGCTAGGCAGGACAAAGTTGTAGTGCATTCATGTCTCCCTATGCCATCTATCACGCTCTCTCTTATACTCAGAATCTCTGCATCTATCTTTGGATTAAAGCTCTCCCAATTTTGGAATGAAGTCAGGTCAGTAGGGCTATAATGTGAATTCATTACTAAGCTGACAATCTGGCTGATTTCATTTTTTTTAATGTCTCGGAGTGGAGAAATTGACAGTAAATCTGTAAAGCATAAAAGAACTCATTGGCTTAAGAACAGTGCTTGTACTTAAACCCCATTAAGTAGGCAAACGAAAGGAATAACTAGCAGCCATGATTAATTAAGTTAATAAAAACTCATTATGTAATCATAAATCACAGATATGCATCAATTACCATCTCATTTACTGTCATTTTAAGTGTAAAAATGTTAAGTCCTTGAGTTTTTGAGTTGTGCTATTAAAATAAATAATAAATAACAAAACTTAACACTTGTGTTGTGAAAGAATGTTAACATCTGAAAAAATATGTTACTTGCTGGTGACAAGAAACAGCACATAATTACAGATGTTACAATTGCTTGTTAGATTAAAAAGAACTATAAAAGGAAGGATACATTTAAATTCAGTAGAATATAAGAGGAAATAACTGAGCATTAGGTACAATGCATTGAATTTAATTAGTATTTCAATGCAATTAATATAAAATTCAATATTTACTCTGGATTAAAGACAACAAACATGAAAAATACTTCCACTAAAAAAAGCCCCCAGGTCTTGACACGCAGTTCTGACAGTAGGCACTAACAGCAAACCTGATTAAAAAAAAGGCTCATAGCTTTGATTTTCAGGGTTGGGCAATGATTCTGGGTGTCCACTGTTGGCACAGTAAGGGAACTAGATTTTCTGCCATTCCTCCATACCCACTTTCTGAATATAAGGTCATAGAAGCATAGAAAAAGGACCTCCAGAGGTCATCCAGTCCAACCCCCTCCCTGAGGCAGGTTAATCACTGTCCAAACCATCTCCATACCATCATTTTTTCATTTATAGCCTCTCTCTCCAGCCCTCCACCAATAACCCTTCTAATACAAACCTTTAACTGAATCTATGTCAGCTCTGGGGACTCTAGTCAGCTCCTTGATTTATACCACCTACCATGTATCCCACCGAAGGACTTTTCCAGCTAAATCACTTTCTCCAAACTGAACTAAGCTTGCATTAAATTCATAAGTTTCTCAAGGCAAAGTCAGCATCCTAACTAAAACTGATCCCCTCTAACTGAAGGTCCCTTTAATACATTTCAAATTGGGCAACCACAGATATGAAGTTCCCCAAATCACTCGGCCCATTACAAAAACCTTATTTCTTTTTATTTAAAAAGAAAAAGAGAGAAAAAACAAACAACACCCCCCAAACTATTTTTCAATGGAAAACTGCCTTGTCAACTAAAGGATCTTTTTTTCCCTTCCCTCCCCCAAATACCTCCTTCTTATGGACAATTTTGTGATTTTTCTCTAAATATTTCTGCTGAAAATAGAAAGGGTTTTGCCAAAATGAGGCTTGCAGTCCCATGTGTGAGCTGTAGTTTGTGCCTTGTGTCCTTATTCTCTACAATAATCTACCACTTTTTGCCTGATTCCCCTCTCTTTATATTACAATTACCAGTGTTTTGGTTTGTTTGTTTGTTTGTTTTTAAATAGTCATTGTATCACTATTAACAATTGTATTAATAGAAAGTGTTGTCTGTAGATTGCAACAATACTTAAAATTTGCATTGGAGAATATTGTAAGAATTCACATTCATGGCCAGGTGTTCAGCTGCTGTAAATCAACATGACTCTATTGACAGCTAAGTAATAAGAATGGGAACATACATAGGATCATGTATGGCTTTAGAGCTTTTTACAAATGTAATGTGTCACTACACCCTGTGAGACAAAATATGATTTATTATCCTCATTTTTCAGGTGGGTAAACCAACACACAAAGAGGTTAAGGAACTTGGCCACGATTCTGCTAGATCTCTGTGCAAGAGGCTGACTTTCATTACAGTATCGTTAGTGGTGGATTTTCATTTTATCAAGATGTAACCTCAATGAAATAAAATCTATCTAGATTACAAATTGCAACATCTTCGTGTTAAAATTGGTCCAGATTAGGAACATCTGTTGCAGCCTTTTCATGCTCCTAACATCCTTTCATTAGATCAAGCTAAAGGTTTGAAATTTGTATTTTTTGTCAGAAAGGATGTTTGTTACAACATGTTGAATAAAAAAAAAATTGTTCATCATTGTTTCATCATTTCTACTGCTGGCATCCATGCTTTTTAACGTGTTCAGACTAACACAGCTTATTACCCATATGTACATTAACATCTCCAGCATCCCGATGCAGAAATGTGATATTTCAGAGAGAACTGAGTGGAATTCTTCAGCAAAAAAAATTCCTCCCCCCATGAAAAATACAGGCACTGCAACACTGGAATGTTTCATGGATTCTTTGGTTTTAGTAAATTTCTCATGTTAAATAAAAAATCTGCAGGTTTCATTTCAACCTTTGGTTTGTTTTTTTTTAATTTGAGATGAATCGCTTTCAAAATGCTTTCCACTTTTATTGAAAAATACTAAAATAATATTTTTTTCAGTAATGGAAATCTTCTAAGCTTTTCAACTCATGAAAATTTTGAAAGAAAAATTCTCACCGCCCCCTCCGCAGATTATTTAAATCGGAGCTGTCCAAAGTACTGAAGTATGAAAACCTGCAATCACTTCTGAGGTCTCAATGTTAAAAGGAAACACTTCTAATTAATGAGTGTTAGTTCCAGGGGCAGCTTCAAAACACATGAATATTGCCCACTGCTGCTCAAAAAAGTCAATATTTCTTCAGGAGATTTTTTTTTCTCCCCAAGTATTTGTTTTCAAAGGATTCCTATTTATTTTAATGTGTGCTGTGTTATTGGACTCAGAAGTTTAGGGGACAGCATACATTTTTGGTCTCATCATTAAACAACTTTACACTTTATCATGCTGTAGATAAATTTTATTTTTGTTTTTAGCTAGAAAGATACAAATAATGTAGGGGTTCAGACTAGATTGGATGGGGTACGAGAAACTCCTTAGTTAGGTTCAACTTGAATACAGCTCATTTATGTACATACACATCCATTTATCTTCAGCAGAATTTGGCATTTCTATTTGAAAGGAGAACTTTTCATGCATCTTATAAACTGTATGCTTTTAGTGTGCCAACGGTCTTCACATTTTTACAGGTACCCAATGTATAAGCTCAACCCCTTCCCTATTCAAGCATGAATCATATGTGGGTGAGACCATGTATGTGTGCATGCATATAAAGCTAATATGATCCCATGTGCAGGATTTAGGGTCCTAAACTAAGCCCATGCACATCAACATATGCTTAAAAAATTTAATCCAGAATGAAGTGGATGCTAATTTCTTGGGTAAAGGATTTATTCCAATTGCCACAAAAAACTTCATCCACTGTGGCTTTTCTTACATAGCTATTAATTATTCCTCAGTTCCATAATGAGGTCCTTAGAATCAAGCCGTGCAGTGCTAATTTTTATTGCGTCTCGTGTGACATTAGGAGCCTTGTTGTAAATTATTTATGTGCACGTGTGCTAATAATCCTTGACATATCACAAAATGAAAAGATGGAAGAACTCATTCCTGATTCAGCACATCTCAGCATGCAACCCAAAGCCCTTTTTAAAAAAAAAGTTATGTTTTTAAATTTTTGTCTCTGATGGAAAAAAACTTCTGGAAACTAAGAGATTTTGAGCAAATAATCATAGTAACTGGATCAGAAGGTAAAGATGCACTTTTCCTTCCCTTTCTCTCCCATTTTCTTAAATGCACACAACAGAGATGCATATACAGAATAATAGTTCAATTGCTGAGTTGTGATAGTGGGGAGGAAGGAAGCTAACCTGTTAAGTGGCTGTGCTCCAAAACTGGTAAACAGGGACACCTGCACCAACCTCCCACCAAAAAGCAACAACCACCCCCCTTCTCCCCCAAACCCAGTATATTCTGCCTACTTTTTCCTCAGTGCACATCTCTGTAGGCTCCCAGACAGGGAAAGATTGCCAGGAAGGTTGTTCTGAAGAGACACCAGGTTTTCCTTCTGGAGTTGGGGAGGGCGAACAGCCCATTTGTTTGCTCTTGTTGCTGTGCAATGCCTTGAAAAGGTAGCCTTAAGGGAGTTAGTGGAACTGAGCTAGAAATCAGACTAATGGAGGCCTTTTGCTGGGTGTGCAGCACAGCAATAGAGACCTCTGCCAGGGGAAACCTGAATAATGGGTGAGGATAGACTGTTCTTAATCTCACATCTTACCTGTGGGTTGGCTACTGTTGGGGAAGGTGCATTTCATTTATACTGGTTCCTCTTTAGTGACGTGTACAAGGCTTGATAACTTTGGCTTATCTTGGGAAGAGGCAGATTCTGTCCAGTGATGGTCTCAATACTAGATGCTACAGTATAGTTACTGTGTATAAACAGCGTTCACTGTCATCTTACTTGGAGCTGCTTGAGTCATCCCTGTTTAAGGAAGCTCCTTATCATAATGCTTGAGTCATCCCTGTTTAAGGAAGCTCCTTTTGTTACATTGCCACCTGTTAGGTCTACAACGTGTCCTTTGTGCAAGATGACTCAGAGCAGGCCCCATCCAGTCACGTGTGTTCCCCAAAACTGGAAATGCCGGGGCAAAGTCAAAATGCAATTACTGGTATGCAGCGATTTCAGTTTTGGAAGACAATGCAGCTGCATCAGACTGAGTAGTCAGCCAGCAGGGCGGTGAACTGCCAGGAATATTATACATGGCAGCATTGAGTTCTCCTGATATTCGAACTCCAGAGGGCAAGCATATCCCTCCTTCACCCACCCCTCCAACTCCCATTGAAATTAGCACAAGATGGAGGGAGAAGCCAGAGCTTCTGTACAGGCTTCAGAGGCTGTACTTTTGGTCTATCTCTTCAGCACAGCTATTCTGCTTTATACAGGTTCCTGTGCTGTGCTTATCTCTGGAGCTTCTGCACATTTTCCCATAGTGCACTGTGCAATGTGACTGCCACCTGTCTGTCACGTGTCTGTATCCTCCTCCTGTCCCCTGGAGGAGCAGCATGGCCAGTTTCAATAGGACTTTATGTATATGTTTTTTTTAATAAATATGCCTTTTATTCCTATTTATGAAACAGCAGCAAGGACTAAGATGCATGCCTGGAAGGTGATGAAGTGATCGTCCTTGGATCCAGCCAGGGTTTATACCATTACCACAAGCTGATCCCATGCAAAAGCTTTATATTTATTGTGGAGATCCAGTGTGCCAAAGGAACATACTTGTAGCCAAGGAGCAACTTCCCTGTCCCCATGGAGGATTGTGTAACAGCCCATGGACCATGTGATTTATCTATGAGGACATGATCAACTTGCTCAAGGAGCCACTCATAAAGAAGCACTCTGCACAAAGATCCCAATCCAACAGTCTGGGTTGACTGACTATGTGGGGGACAAGCCCCTTCAATGCTCACAACTGAGGGGCCTTTACCTTCTCACTGCAGGAAGTTTTACAGGGATGGAAGGGAACATGGTAGACAAAGGTAGAAGGAAGCATGCAGCGGGAATTAAGAGCAGATACATGGTTTGGAGATAGGATATGTACAGCACTTCAGTTTTGGAAAATGTGACTTAAATGTGAGTTAAAGAGATGGAGTCTACAGAAGAATTGTAGTGAAGTGGAGGAAGATAATGTGAGCAGAACACGCAACCTGGGTAAAAAAGACAAGAATGATTAGAAAAGAGAACTTTACAACGATCAATGGATGAGCACCTGAGGAAAGTGTTTTGCGACCTTGAAAAAATACAGTTTCTGGGGTCTATGGCTTTAGCAGTCTCTATAATGAAGAAAGGGTAGGTTATGAAAATTTCTGAGAATAAGAAATGACTAGGTGTGGCAGGAGACTAGGCAAGGAGAGAAGGGAAGGAACAGACAAGTTTGTGGATGTGGGAGACAGCGAAAGAGTCATGTTGTCAACAGAGGTGAGGAAGATGAGCAGAAGAGAGATTAGGCAGAAGCATATGCCTCTTCCCCTGAAGCAGCTTTTGGGGATCCTGCATTGCCAGCATGGATGAGGTGTAGCTGGCATGCTGGATTCATGCATCATACCTGAGCTTGTCAAAGGTTTCTTTCTACTTACGTGACTACAATATAATATAATCTAGGACTGTCCAATTTCTGAAAGGCCAGGAGCCACAGGCCCCACACCACACAGGCTGCATGCTGCATGGTGGATGCACTCTACATGTCATGCCACATCATGTGGAGCCCTCCTCCTCCACTAGTCCACTCAGTCCCTGAGCTCAGGGTCCCTCAGTCCCCCTGAGCCATGGGCTCCCATGTCCCACACCTGGGGGCAAGGGCAGGCAGGAGGAGAAGGAGGGGGAGCCCAAAGACTACCTGCGCTGGAGCTAGAGCAATGGTGGAAGCAGCACCTGGACTGAGAGGCTGAGGGCCAAGTAAAACCTACAGGAAAGCCCCAGCGTAGTCAATGAAACACTAAGTGTGCACATCTCCAACAAGCACACACATAGGAGGAACATTCTCTGAATCTGATTTAGAAAGTCTAGGAATGCAATGTAACAATACATGACCCTGTAAATTCCAATTAACCCAGGGTGGTTATGGCTGCTGGTTATTTGGAAAGTCGAAATAACACTTTTTTTAGCAAATGTTCAAATTAAGGAACGTTCTATTCCATGAAATACAGAGACTAATGTGTTGCTGTACATGTGGAACAATAAGTTGCATCATCAAAGCAACTAAGAGATAATCCATACAATTTATTTACAGCCATGATAGGACATAAGTAGCAGGAGCAATGGAAGGTTCTTTACTATTTAGGACTGTGAGGAGAGATAGGGACAATGTAATTTGCTTGATTGTAATAAAGTTCCTTATTCAGTGTTAAAAGAAAATGATTTTTTTTGAAGATTGTTTGCTATCATTACGTAATAGCAATTGCTACAAAATGGGGGTAGCATTAACTTCATAGCTCAGATGACACCTATCATAATCAATTTATCAGCAAGAGAAATGGTGGGGGTGAATAGGTTTGTTGATTGCAAGGATTTCAATCGCTCACAACTGTTCCCTGAGGAAACGCTGGTCAGTTAATCTAGTTGACCATCACTGATGCATTGAACAATAGCTACCTCTCACTGTAAGAACGGAAATAAACTGAAGCTTTGTAAAGTGGCCAAGGAGCCTTAAAAGAAATGTTATAGCCAGGTCCCAATAACAGTAAGCAGAATACAACAGTGTTGGAATTTGTGCAGGCTAACTAGTAACTACACAAGTGGGTGATTGTGAGTATTTATGTTTTCCACTAATGTAATCCAGCAGCACTCTGGGTCTTTACTCCCACATGTAAATGGCATTGTTTGCTACATTTCCTGACAAACTTAGAATGATTTTATACTTTCTTACTAATCATCACCATCATCATCTTGTCTTTCACTGTGTGTTGTGGGCAACTTAGAAGAAACAGTAATGGTTTTGGTCACTAGAATTTTTCCAAAGAATACTAAATTCAATGAAAACCGGAGCTTCAAAGGGAAAAGAAAACTTGCTTTACAACACAGCTGACCAAAAAGGGAACTTTTAGAGGTGAGGAAATATTCATTTTGGTGTTCTCAAAGTGTTTCATTTTAGAAATGAGAAAATAGCTTGTGCCAATATTTTCTGAATGAACCTTTTGGACTTTCTAGTATCAAATGGCACCTTTCATTTAGACAGTGACCTAAATGAAAAAGAAAGAACCTCCCCCTCCACCAAAACGCTCAAATGTTTAAATGCAAAACAAAATTTGTTTCAGATTGACCTTTTTTTGAGTTAACCCAAAATGTAATCTGTCATTTCTTTTGTTTCCCTGAAGAATCGCTGTTTTGGTTAAATGCAAGGTACCTTTCTATTAATAGCGGCAGCAGCTTCAAGATGATGATGATGTCACTGAACCAAACATGTCATTATTTGCCCAATTCTACTAGGTGCGCTGCAGGATCCAGGCTCTGGCTTTGTTTGTGGAAGCTGAATATTCTGTCCTGTGTCTAACACTGATTATCAAATAGATTCACACTCTGCTGCTTTGTTACCAATTTACACATATTGGGCACATCTATATGTGCTATTAATATGCCTGAATAAACTCCAGTGCAATTCACACGGGGTTAGCTGCTTCTCAAGCAAAGTGCCTGTGCATGTGCCTGAGACCACAGCAATTTGAGCCAGCCTGGAGCATCCCTGGGCTGGCACAGGCAGCATCAGGTAGTAGAGAGGTGGGCTGGTACACAAAGGGCACCTTTACATGTACTCCAGGGTGGGAAGGGGGTGCTTTAATTAAAACAAGATCCACTTTAAATAAAGCAGTACAGCATCCCAAGTATTAGCATCCCCACACTTCAAAATAGTGCCAGGGCTGCTTGAACTAAAGCTCATGTGACAGGCTTTAGTTAAAGCACCCCTGTCGCCATTTAGAAGTAAGGAGACATTAATACATGAGATGTGAAGGCTGGCTAGAGTGCAGTAATCACCATTAATCGAGTTTGCCGCAATATGCTTTCATTACAGCATGTCAGAGCAGCCCTGCAACACATGTAAAAGCACCCACGGGTGCTATAGTGTAGAGCCAGCCGGCAGGCAGCCCCCCGCACTGTAGCACCCTCGTGCCCTAAGCCAGCCCTGGTTACAATCTATGTGTGTATTTGAGTGCACGTAATTACTCCGCGGTAGGATAGTATTTGTCCTGGACAGTACCATCCTACAGAGGAGTACATTAGTTTTCTGTGCCCTAATATGGACGCATGTGTAGATTGTGATGCTTTACTGTGGAGCTAATTAATCAACTCCATGGTAAAGTGCACATGTAGATGCACCCTTTCTGTGATTTATCTACCCAATGTGTACCAAACATCTTTATTTACATCACCTATGAATTTACCTTAGCGTTTTCTAATAGGTTTTAAAGCAACCTAACTCAGGTTGCATTTTGCCAAATTGGCTCACTACTCTGTAGGGCTGTGTAAAGCTTCAGCCTCTGATTCAATTCAGTGGAAATTTGGCTTGATTCGGTGGCTGAATCTCTAAATCTGAACAGAATCAGGAGACCCTTTAATCTCTCCGAATTGAATCAGAAAGATTTGGAGATTCGGACACAGACACAGATTTAAATGTGTTTTCTACATACCCCAATGGTGGGGTGGGTGGAGCATCCCACAGGAGCACAGGGGGGCTCCCCAGTATACTCAGCAGCAGACCCGGAATTGGACCAGAACCACTTCTGGTGCACTTCTGGGTCCGCCAGGGAGTACGTGGGGGGAGGCTGTGCTCCCCCAGGTCAGTGACAGTACTTCTGGTCCACTTCTGGGTTTGCCACTGAGCACACGGTGTGGGTGGGGGGAGGCGGGAGGCGGTGGGGGCTACACTGCTGTGGGACGCTCCATCCACTCCAGCATAACAGCATTCATGAACCATGCCTGGTACCTTGAGGTGTGTAGAAAAAACGTTTAAAGCTGTGCCTATGGCCGAATCTCTTCTTCTCTGAATCAGCATCAAATCTTCAGATTCGGAATCAGCCAAATCGAATTGGGAACAGTGATCCAAATCAGCTAATTGAATCTGAATCGAATACAGCCCATTTTACACACCCCTACTACTCTGTTTCTTGAACTGTTGCTCTACGTGCTGGAGGGGGCATGTTTCCCCAGGGAGAAATTGAAAATATGCTTGTAGTTGATACCAGGAAAACAGTGATGCTCCTGGTAAAATTGTAATACCTATGTATGGCCCTGGTTGAAATCATTAGTTTTTCTGTTGGTTTCAATAGCACTAAGATTTCATCTCATATTTTTTGTATTCTGTGGAGCACTGGCTTATCCTTTAGCCATTACAGCAATAATGCAATGTGTAATATTATTCTAACAGTAACAATAACTATTCAATATTATTACTGTGGCTGCATAAAAGGTTAACAGTCTACCAGCTTTCCACTTAAAACCTGCTGAAACCACTGGAATCTGGGTTATATATAAAAAGCACTATTTTCTGCATAAAATGAAATCTATTCATTTTCCATGCTACTCAGAAAGAAATAATGGTTTTAATTATGACTCATTATTTGCCAGGCAGTCCAAAACTCAGGCAAATTTTCAAAATCTAATATGAAAGCAAGCAAAATTAAAAACATAACTAAATTACTACAGTTAATATCCTTAATATTCTGTTCCTAATTGAAACAGATTTCGAGGAATGTACTTGAGTCCAGGTCCTCAAAAATCAAATCAAAATTACCCTTGACCACCCATGCCCTAATAATGCACACTCTGGTTAGAATCCTACACATAGATTTAGGACACAATTTTCTTAATGTCAGGCCCTCTGCTCTGACATTTGCTTACAGGTTGAGTTGTCACATTAAAAGCCTGTTTTAAAACCTATGTCTTTTATTCAAGGATAAATGCACTTTAGCAGCAAAGTCCAGCATTTAGATACTACTTGGGCCTCAGAGGTCCCTAAAGTCCCTTGTGACTAATCATCAACCATTTCTGTTGGTAGTGTCCTAGTTATCTAAGCTTCTGCCAGTGGTCATACACAAAAGTCAGTTGAGCCCTGACTCTATAATCCGTTCAGACATTGTAATGCTATGTATTCTGCTTTTCTTGGCAAGCATCCATGTCGTTTCCCATGCATTCCTGTTGTTGTGAAGTCATGTCTACGTTCTCTCTGAAGTTCTGCCAGGACTTCCATCTTTTCTCTATCAGTGCAGAGACTGGCAAGAATTCTTGTGAGGGATGTCTTTTATTGGACCAACTGCATGGTTGATATAGATATAGAAAAGCCTTCAGGTATTGCAATACCCAATACCAGTGAGGCAGGAAGAAGGGTACCATGATAACTGAAATATTCTCTATGTCTATACCAACGATACATTTGGCCCAATAAAAATCCCACCCATAACAATCCTTGTCTCTCACTGTTCCAGACATTGCTATTTGTGTTGTAGCCCAACGATACTACGGCTGTTGAAATCATCAATACTCACCTGTGTTTTATCATGATTAAGGCTGCAAGGGCTTGCTAAATTAGACCCTTTGCACAGTGTCTTGCACACAGATGTGATAAGATTGATATCTATTTTAGTGTTTCTGTTATCATGTGTTGACAACACACGAAATTACAAAAAAGCTTTCTTGCCACAGCAGGTCCACTTAAAAAACTACCAGCAGCTATGCAAATGGAGATGGTATGCTAGTGGCTCAACACAATAAAAGAGGGATTGGAAATGAACACTGATGTTACTGAACATCTACCTGCAAATTTGGAAACAGGATGGCTAACCTGGAAATGCTTGAATCATCTCCATACAAGAGTCAGCAGGACAAAAGATTTGCAGATTAGATTGTCGTTCTAAGCATGCAGACACATGTGAAGGCAAAGACATGTAGATCACAGAATATTATGGGTTTGTGCATTCTTGGAAGAAACATGTAAAACTGAAGACTTCACCAGTTCCAGATCAGGCAATAAAATGTGCCCAGCATTGGAAAATACATCTCATTCTTGAGAAAGGACATAAGAAAAAGAAAATCTGCTCAGACGCTTATATTAGGACCCTGACAAGCCCTGAGAAGACCTTCAACTTAGGTATTTTCCAACAGAACACCATCCAGTCATCTTGACAGGAGCACACCTCACACCTCAGGCCTCGCACCAAAGTCATCAGGAATAACAAAAAGCTTACTTTCATTATACCCCAAACCCTAGTAGTTATAGAACACAACACAGGAGGTTGGAGACCTGTTTTCA
>JAGPOW010002514.1:68630465-68668627 GCA_030014935.1 Caiman crocodilus | reverse complement strand
CACACACACACACACACACGGTGATTTTATATGTCCATAAATTCTTTTTCAAAGCCCTTTTAAAATTGATTACTTATACAGTAGTTAAAAATATATAGTAGTACCTTTGTACTACTGCTGTACATTAAGGTAAAAATCACCTCCTTGTTTCTATTAAACACTTTCATGTTTATATAGTCAATGACTTAAACTTTTGTGTCAGAGCATCACATTGGAAATTGATGTTGAACTGATTGTCCATTATGACCCCTAAATTATTTTAAGTCATTGCTTTCTAGCACAGCCCTGCAACAGGGATGAGCTACTGTTCGAAGAAACAAGACTCAGAAACACACTAAGTAGAACAGAAAAAATACATCTTTCAGGTAAGACTGGGCAGGACTGGGCAGCAAAAATTTTCGTTTATACTAATTTGTAGCAACAGACTTCTTTGACTTATTAATCATAAGCAGGCAAAATCTGTCCTGGGAAGATGTTTAGCTGGGATTTAAGTTGTGGATGGAAACGGGATAAAACGTAAGGGGAAAAAAATGTGAGAGCAGACTGACCAATGCAGGAAGTTTCTGTGGGGCAAGCCAGACAAAAATGTCTGGCTCTAATTTCCTACATACATATTCTGATGCTCCTGGACGTCTAACTTTTTACTTGGTCATACTAAAAATAGATTTTATCTGAATGGATTTTATCAAGGGATTCAAATCATTCTGTGTCACTATTTTCCTCATCAAGTTTCGTATTGTTTCTACATCATCGCTGAAAGTGATGGAGTGGATACCATTGGGACTACCACCAGGTTCTGTGGACCACATTGAGACAATTCCCCACTGATTAACTTTCTCAATCTGAATCTACTAAATCCATTCTTAATCCATTAAATCTGTGCTTAATGGACACTAAAAAGTGCCTATTTTTAATAAGAATGTGGGACTGGTACTAAACGAAACACCTTATGTACGTTCACAGTGTTATCTCTATGAACCGAATCTGTAATAGTGAAGAATGAAATCAGGTATGATAAGGCTTGTAGTAATTATGCTTCTACCTGTTAATACATTACCAGCTGGGTAGAAAGTAGGGCAGGGATGGGATGTTACAAACAAACTGGTTCAGGAAAGCCTGAGCTTTGACAGGAAACAACCTACTTGGACAGATGCTATCTTAAGGTGTCATTTTGTCATAATGTCTGCCTGCCTTCAGACTAAAATGACTAACCACAACTTTAGTAGGCCCTGTATCACAATAGGAAAAATGCAGGTAAATGTTGAACATATTTCCAAATAGATATGTCAGGTCATTTCCATGAACAAAAATTAAACATTTGAATGTAAGGAATGTTGAAAATGTCAAAAACAAAATGTTTCAACATTTCTGAATAGTTTTTTTTTTAATTCCCATTTCCTGAAAAAATCCATTTTTCATCATGATTTGAAATGACATTGCACTCTGTAATGTCAGAATTTTTCATGTGACACACATTTCTCATTCTGCACCGTTGCAATTGTTTTCGTCGCTGAGTGTGGAATCAAATTCTTTTCACTTTATTCCTATCTTTTCTCAGAAGACAGTAGAAATCAGATGAAAAATCAAATCAGCCTGAAATAAAGCTTTACACAGACAAATGAATGAAAATACCTGAATACAATTCAACACTAAGTATATTGTGGCTGAATTAGCATATATACCGTTCTGTTACTGCCTTACTGCCATAGGTAGACAAGGATTCTGGAACTTCAGTGGGGTTATACTAGTCATTACAGGTTATGCCTTAAATTGTATAACATTTCTAATAGGTGAGATTAAAAAAAAACACTTTGTGGCATGCTACATATTCAAGTCATGGCACCATACAGATCAGCCACAAAGATATTAAACATTTTTTAAGTAGTAACTTTGTGGTTGGTTTCTGATTTCAGTTGCTATTCCTGGCATAATTAACACCTTAATCTTGCCATAGAATCATAGAAAATGAGGGTTGGAAGGGACCTCAGGAGGTCATTTAGTCCAGGCCCTTTGCTCAAAGCTAAACCACCACAACTAGATCATCCCAGCCAAGGCTTTGTCTAGACGGGTCTTAAAATCCTCCAAGTCGGAAGATTGCACCACCTCTCTGGGTGGCCTGTTCCAGTGCTTCACCACCCTCCTAGTGAGAAAGTTCTTCCTAATATCTAACTTAAACTTCCCTTGCTGCAACTTGAGGTCACTGCTCTTTTCTCTGTTATCTGCCACCACTTAAACCAGGCCAGCTCCATACTCTTTCAAACCACCCTTCAGATAGTTGAAGGTTGCCATTAAATCCTCCCTCAGTCTTCTCTTCTTCAGCCTGAATAAGCCCAGTTCCCTCAGCCTCTCCTCAGAAGTCATGTACTCCAGCCTCCTAACCAATTGTATTGCTCTCCATTGAACTCTCCCCAGTCTGTCCACATCCTTTGTGTAGTGGGGGTTCCCCAAAACTGAGTACAGTACTCCAAATGTGGTCTCACCAATGCTGATTAGAAGGGAATAATAATCACTTCCCTCAATCTGCTTGCAATGGTCCTACTAATGCAGCCTGGTATGCCATTAGCCTTCTTTGCAATAAAGGCACAGTGTTGGCTCATATTCAGCTTATTGTCCTCTGTAACCCACACATCCTTTTCTGCAGAGCTGTTGATTAGCCAATTGGTCCTCAGCCTGTACTGGTGCCTGGGATTATTCCATCCTAAGTGCTAGACTTTGCACTTCTCCTTATTGAATCTCATGAGATCTCATTTGATCCAATCCTCCAATTTGTTGAGGTCCCTCTGAATCCTAGCCCTACCCTCCAACATATTCACTATTCCCCATAGCCTGGTGTCATAGACAAACTCACTGAAGTGCACTGCATGTCATTTTCCAGGTCATTGATGAATATATTGAACAAAACCAGCTCCACAACTGACCTCTGGCGCACTCCACTTGATACCAGCTGCCAAGTAGACATCAAGCCATTGACTATTGCCCTCTGAACCTGATGATGGAGACAATTTTCTACCCACTTTACAGCCTATTTATCCAACCCATACTTCTGCAGCTTGCTTGTGAGAATATTATGGGACACAACATCAAAAGTCTTGCTAATGTCAAAGTATATCATGTCCCAAGCTCTTCCAAAATGCACAGAGCTGGTTATCTTGTCATAGAAGGCAATCCGCTTGGTCAGGCATGACTTGCCCTTGGTGAATTCATGTTGATTGTTCCTAGTCACCCACTCCTCCCAGTGCTTAGAAATGGATTCCTTGAGGACCTATTCCATGACTTTTCCAAGAGATTGAGGAGAGGCTTACTGGTCTGTAGTTCCTTGGATCCTCTCCTTCTTCACTTTCTTACAGATGGGCACTATATTTGCCCTTTCCTAATCATCTGGAAACTCTCCTAATTACCACAAGTTTTCAAAGATGATGGCCAGTGGCTCTGCAAGCATATCAGCCAATTCCCTCAGCAACTTTGGGTGCATCCCATCTGGTCTCATGGAATTGTACCTATCCAGATTTTCTAAATAGACCCTAATCTGTTCCTTTGCCACTATTGGGCTGGCTGCTCACCTTCTCCCCAAATTATGCTGCCCAGTGCAGTAGTCTGGAAGCTGACCTTGCCTGTGGAGAGTGAGGTGGAAAAGGTATTGAGGACTTCAGCCTTTTCCACTTTATTTGTCATTAGAGATTACCTCCTGCATTCAGAAAGGGACCCACACTTTCCCTGATCTTCTTCCTATTGCTGACATACTTGTAGAAACCCTTCTTGTTACTCTTCATGTCCCTTGCTAGCTGCAACTCCAATTGTGCTTTAGCCTTCCTGATTTGTTCCTTGCATGCCCAAGCAATGCTCCTATAAACCTCTGCAGTCATTTGTCCAAGTTTCTGCTCCTTGTAAGCTTCCTTTTTTGCATATTAGCTCACTGAGAATTCCTTGCTAAGCTGAGCTGGTCTTCTGCCATACTTGCTATCCTTCCTACCCATCAGGATGGTTTATTCCTGAACCCTTGGTAAGTAAGTTTTCTTTAAAGTATAGCCAGGTCTCCTGGACTCCTTCCCCACCTCAGACCAGACTCCCCTGGATCCTGTCCATCAGATCCTTAAGGGAATCAAAGCCAGCTTTTCTAAAGCAGACTTCTGCTGCTCTCCTTCCTTCCTTTCCTCAGGATCCTGAACTCAGTTCATGTCATGATCGCTGCTGCCCAAGTTGTCATCCACTTCTACATTTCCCACCAGTTCTTCACTGTTAGTGAGCAGCAGGTCAAGTTGTCTCCAATGATCCCCAAAACTACAGATTGCCTCTGTACTGCTGTATTGCCCTCCAGTAGATGTCAGGGTGATTGAAGTCCCCCACGAGAACCTGTGTGATCAGGAAACTTCTGCTAGTTGTCTGAAGAACGCCCCATCTACCTCATCTTCCTGGTCTGATTATCTATAGCAGACCCTCCCACCATGGTATCACCCTTATTGCTCTCCTCTTGGACCCTAACACAGAGACTTTCAACAGGCCTATCTCCAGTTTCATACTGGAGCTCTGAGTAATCATATGGCTGTTTTACATAAAGTGCTACTCCTCCTCTTCTCCCATGCCTATCCTTCCTGAAATGTTTGTACCCATCCATGGCAGTGCTCCAGTCATGCAACCACCCAGCATGTATCTGTTATTTTAATCATGTCATAGTTCCCATGACTTTGTGAGGACTTCCAATTATTCCTGCTTATTTCTCAAGCTCTGTGCATTCACGTACGGACAACTGAGATAACTAGCTAATTGCCCTACATTCTCAGGAAGAATAAGAATGCTTCTCCTGTTGCCCCTTCCTGGCTGCTCTTCCTCCAGGTCACCCACTTCCCTACTTACCTCAGGGCTTTGGTCTCTATCCCCTGGCAACCTAATTTAAAGCCCTAGGTTAGAAAGCCTGTCTGCTCTTCCCTCTCTTTGTCAGGTGGATCCTATCTCTTCCTAGCAATCCTTCTGCTTGGAACAACATCCCATGGTTAAAGAAGCCAAAGCCCTGCTGATGATACCACCTCTGCAGCCATGCATTGCAAAATAACGTGCACCAGAATCTTGTCTCTCTGGAAAACAATAGAGTGTCATGGGTACCATCCCTTATTTTCTGTTTTTAATGTTTGTTAAAACTTGTATGTTGATAAATGAGGGGAGAAAACACATTTGTAGAATTTTCCCTTCTATTTTCACTTATTCTCTTACGAAAATGTATACAAATTCTTCGCTGGGATTCTGGGCTTCTCTCATACCTTTTACTTTATGATGCAATCTGTCACTGCCATATCCACATGCCTAACAATCATCACAGGTGTGATATAGATGGATTTTGAGAACTGAGGCCCAAGGAAGGTTAACCATTTGCTAAAAGTCATATCGGAAGTTTGTGGTTGAGCCAGAAATGGAAGCCAGGTCTGCCAAGTTTCATCCCATTGACCACACCGTCATTCCAGCCTGCTTAGCACTGTCATTCCTCTTTCCCTTAGAAACATCATGATTAACATAAAAGCGTTTGGAGCCCATTTTCTTTTATGGTTCTCTCCTCCCTCAATTAGTTCAACAACTGATTTACCATAAGCACGACCTTGTTATCTTCAGCACAAACACCATACTGCAGCAAGTCCACAACCATGCTCTTTCACCACTTCCTAAATCCTTTGATTCTCCTCTTCCCTAATTTTTTAATTTAACTTTGAAACTGTATTACTGACATCTTTTAGGAAAAAGCTGCATGTGAAAGAAGCTATGGGAAGTACAGTACAGCACCACAAAATGGCTACAATAATTTTAGCATAGTTCTTTTGGTGACAGAAACATAGCCAAGCACCATAATACATTGTAAACATTTCATTTGTGTTGCAAAAAGTAATTAAACAATTTCTGCTCTCATTAATATAATATGGCTGGTATTTTTTTTACCTTGGCCACACTTCATCGCTCTAGCTGGTATAAAGAACTCAGATATGGCAACTTTTACTAATTAAGGAAGCAAATCTCCTTTTCTCTTCCCATATGTGCAACCATTAACAATAGTGTCACATATCCAAAGCACAGAAAAATACAGACCAAGCCCAAAAATGTAATCAGTTTTCATCCACGACTCTTCAGCTCTCCCCAGTGGCAGATGTTAGATAGTGATAACCGCTTTCATAAAATAAAGAAAAGGTCCCAGAAAACCACCTTTCCACCGCTGGATAGTATCAGAATCAATTCAGGCATGGCTGTGAAACACAAGAACTCTAAGCACTGTATTAACTCTGCAAACATAACAGCTATTGGGTTGGGTTGCTTTAGAAACCATTTCAAAGCCCATTGTGAAGAGGCTCTGCTGCCCGCTATATCAGCTAGGACAGCTGTTAGCTTTGTGAGTGACTGTTGTGGGCTGCCCACAGGGAGATAACCAAGGGCCAGCAATCCTTTGCCTTACTGGAAAATGCCTAATGACCCAAATAAGACATTGGTGCTCAATTATGGAGTGGGAACAATTTTTCTGAAACTGCAACTGGAATTGCTTAACAGAAGTGGACATTTATGAACGACTTGAGTGCTTTATAAGACTTCCACCAAGATCCAGAACAGTTTAGCCCGTTGCATGTATCACTAGCAGTGGTCGAGGATTGTTACGTGTACAGTGAATTTCGGCAAGATGAATCATTTTTATATATATTTACATATTGTCATATCTGCACCGAACAACAGCCCAGATTATTTTAAATCTCAATGCCAAGTATAGTTGTGAACTATTAGCATACAGCATGCAGCAACAGATATATGTTCCTGACGCAAGAAATGCCGTAAGTTACATGGGATGCTACAGCACTGAAAATCGAGTGCAAGAGTTGGCTGAAAATGCTAGGATCAATGTTGAAAGGATCGGGAAATCTGGAATGATGTGATAGCAAATTTATGATGAACTTTATAGATGCTTTTCAGAATTTGTTTTTGTAACCCAGGCACATATTTTAGCCAAAAGAAAGAGATTTTGTCATTCTAATGAACAGCGAAATATCTTTCTTGAGTCTTTTGACTGGGAAGAAACCTCCTGTTGGAAATCATGTTAAGTGAACTTTTTGAGGAAAGCAGAAATCCTATTTAGGATTTGAAGGCTAAGCTCTGCCCTGGTATGAGGTCTAAGACTTTGTTGTTGAGGCGAGGGCTGTGTTTTGTTACTTCTCTCAAAGAAAAAGTCTATCTAACCTGTAACTGCGACAGGGTGAAGAGTTAGGTTAACCAAAGTGTTACAAGGAAAAAAGAAGGGGGCAGGGGAAGGAGGAAGATGACTGCAGATGACAGGCATCAGTGAGGGATCTCGAGGACTGAAGCCTCCCCTGATAAGTGACAGAATGATACACATACCTCCCCTTTGCCAACTCACACAACAGCTAAGCCTATAATACCAGTTTTATTGCCAACGTATTCTATTCCTGTTATGTAGCCCACATGGAAAGTAAAAGCTTAAATGCATTATACACTAGCTGGAAGGTTTTAGCATTACAATTCATTTATTAGAGCATTTCACTATGGGGTAATATTAACATATTCTTCATGTTTGTTTGATTGCTTTCAAAATCCTCCCTTTGAAAGCGTTTCACGTGTAGGTGTGCAGTCAGCACCTTTTAAAAAAATTAGTTTTTATTCTTAAACTGGAGATATTCTCTTATTAGTTATTCTCTTAGGCTGAATTGCTTAGTTCATGTTTCCACGGCAACAGACAGGAAGCAGGAGTTAAGCAGAATCTTTCATCTGGGGAGGGAATGATGGGAATGGATGAGGGAGTTTGAGCAAGGTCAGGCATTTACCGCTGAATACAAATCTGTCACGCCTAATAGATGAAGCTCTTTAGTTTCTGAGCTACTCGGGCTGCTCCCAGCAGCCAAGGAGAAAATAAAAAGACACTCAAGCATGAATGCCAATCAGCTTGTGCTGGCAACAATGATGTATATACATGTGCCATAGCAGCTGTACCAGACTTGGCTATGGATGAAAGGAGAAATTAAATAGGTGTCAATAATTATAGAAGCTCAGGATCTAAATCTCTGAATACTAAATATATTTTAATAAAATTGGATGGCAGAACAGAGAGCATATCAAGCAAGTAGACACAAGAGGCCTGGGCGTAGGGTGCTGTGAGATTACAGGAATGTCGTGTTGGAAAAGCATCCAGGTGGGAGAACTGCAGCAAGAGAAGTTGAGCGCACAAAGTGATCCTGAGAAGCGACAGGCGAGCAAGTCCATACTCAGTGACCGCAGCGCTTCAGGCTGGCCTACACAAGGAGCAGCAGCAATGCTGGCCGTGCAGAGAGAGGGAGCTGGTAAAGACAGAAGATACGTAGCACCGGGCCCAGGAGGGTCAGGTCTGTCACAGGTAAAGGATGCATAGTCTTCATCTCCGGGGTGTTAAGTGGCATGTAAGAATGAGAGGGTTAAGAAAAGTAGATGAGGAAGCACACAACCCGACAGACACATTGGTGATGAGAGGCCAATCCATACCAGAGGACAAACTGCGTTAATGAGCACAGATGGAAAACTGGGTTCAAGGTCATTGTGACAGTACTAGGACACTAAGCACGGCAGTTGTAAAGCCCGATCCTCCTACAACCACTTGTATTTTTGCTACCTCTGAATTCTGAGCACAAAGTGCAGCCTTTACATCCCACGGGGTGCATCTACATGAGACAGTTACTGAGCAGTTGCCTAATTCACTCTGCAGTAAACATCTCAGCATCTACACATGCAGTGCTATTAGGATGGAGTAAACTAATTGACTCTGCCATAGGATAGTACTTGTAAACTTGTGTTTACAAGTACTATCTTACGGCAGAGTTTTTTACTTCACAGCAATGCACATGTAGACACTGAGGAGACTGGCTGGGGCATAAGGGTGCTGCAGTGCAGGGGGTGCCTGCCAGCTATCTGAGTGCTGAAGCACCCTTGCGCCCCAGTCAGCCCCTCTGCAACACATTGAGCCAGGGTCCCCTGCCAGCTGGGGCTGCTTTGACATGGCTCAACATGCTGCAGTCCTTGATATACGTTCAAACACAGTGCCCAGGAGCAATAAACTCCATTGCGATAAGTGCCAGAATTCACTGCTGTGCATTAATTGCATGTGTAGACATGCCCACGGAGCCTTTCACAAGGGGCTTAACAATACATGAGGCCTCATACAGCTGGTCATTTCTACCAGGGGAAATTTCTGAGACATTACCCCTGACAGAAATCCTTCCTGGACAGGGAGCAGTACAGACGTACAGTCTGGACCTGCGCCTGGGGTGACCCTGGTCTGGCGAAGGCAAGGGAAGCAGCAAAGACACCCTGCACCTGGCCCAAAGTGGGGTTGGAGGAACAGGAGGCTTTGCTTCTCTGCTTCTTTCCCCTCCCAGACCAGTCTGGGATCCCCCGTCCCTGCCTCCATCCAGAGCAGCTACTCCTCTGCTCTGCTCTGGGCCTCAGGGAGTAGAGCAGAGGGAGCAGTGGGGCAAACATCCCCAGCCTCGACCCCCCAGTACCAACTTCTTCCTCTGGGCACTCGGGTGTGAAAAGTAGGCTGGGGCTCACAGCACTGCTCTAGTGGTGCTGGAGAGCTGAGCGGACTGAGCACTGGGGCAAAGCCTCTCCCACTCCACACCCTGGGACTCAGAAACAGGGGGTAGTTTTGCCCTGCTACTCCATGGAGAGCCTCTCTGAGCCCAATTCCCTGCTGGCCAGCTTCCCCTGGCCTCCCCTACTGCTTAGATATGTGGTGAGGGCAGTGATCTAAATGCCTGGCTGGCTTCCCCTCATTCCCCTTCCACTCAACTGAGTGGCATTGCGGTAGAGGAAGCAAGGCAACGCTGGCAGGGGATGGCCAAGCAGCAAAGCATCTCACGCTGACAACTGCTTTCCTCCTGGTCTATGGAAGGCCAGCATGCCCTGGTCCTGGGAAGGCATGGCAGCCTTTCCCTAGCTCCACTTCTCCTGGGCCCTGGGAGGAGTTAAAACAGGAGCAACTCTCCCAGAAGCAACTTAACCCTGATTGTTCCAGGGTTATCTCTCTCCTGGAACAACTGTTTTTGCTCCAGGAATAAAGCTTGAATGATTGTACCTTTTTGGTTTCTACCAGGTGAGCAGCAATTCTCCCACGAGAAACTAAATGCCTGTACACAGGCAGTTTGTAAATCCAGGTTTACTTAGAAAAGCTTTTCATTGCCCATAAATGGACACAGTAAGGAATACAATATCATGCCCTATCTAATAAAATAGAAAACCTGATGTAGTTTAGTCCTGTTTCATTGAAGTTTAACTGCCCAGTTTAGCTTTCACCCAACATGGGATAAAGACATGAATAATTTAACATGCTGACACATGTTAAAGCCCTGCCCTACTTTAAGATGCTGTTGTGTGCTCATTCAGCCAGATCTTTAGACTTCTAATCACAGACAATAGGCCTGCGTGAAATGGCTAGCATTCGCTTCAGATTCAGACTCCCCCCATGGTCCCCTCTCCCTACTTACTGGCACAGAGTCCGGGTCCAGGTCCCTGTGGCGACAAGTGGAGACATGGACATAAATATCATGTGAATTAGTTCTCTAAGTACATAAAGGGTCCCACAGAGACTCTACAGAAAAAACAGTGGTCTAAGAAGTTTCAGTTGCAAGGAAGGGTCAGAAGAACTGGACGTATTTATGTTGGAGAAAAGCAGATGAAAGGGGTGAGGGAGTGTATTTGAGAACAGTCTTCAAGCACCTGAAGGGTAGTTATAAAGATGATGCTGATTGACTACTGTCTGTGGCTACAAGGGCAGGGTAAAGAATAGTAGTCTTCTACTGAAGCACAGGAAATGTAGGTTGTATATTAGGAAGAACTTACTATGACGGTAGTTAAGCACTTGACAAGATTCCCTAGAGGGGTTGTGGCATCTCCATCCTTGGCCGTTTTTAAGAACAGGTAAAATGCACACTTGCCTGGGATGATCCTGCCTTGTTTGGATAAGATGACATCCGGAGGCAGCCCTATGTTTCTATGATGCTATAAAGAAAGGACTGGGCTGTTCCCAATACAGGCTAGTGGGTGAATGCCACAGTTTGGCCCTTTTCTTGTGAAAGGAATGAATGAAAAATTACTCAGCGGTTGTTATGCTTTGAGATCAGTGGGGACAAGGAGTGTGGGGAGAATCTCTATTAGTGTATAGGTTTATTCATTTATGTCTAATTATGAATGATGGTCTCTGAAATGTATGGTTTAAACTGAACCTTCTCTCCCACAATGAAAGCATTCGCTGCACCATCCTTCTTTGCTCTCAGATTCATTACTACCATAAGGCTGCTCCTTGTGCTCTGTAGCCAAACTTAATGGGAATTCAAGTAATTGGAAGTCAAAGAACAAACTATAAAACTGTCTGATTTATAATCTTATAAAGAAGAATATGTAGTTACATAAGGAATATCGCATCACATACAACTTTGTTTCTATGAAACAGCTTGGTTTAATATTGGGCATTGTTAAACATGTCTTGAACATCGTGCACAACACCCATGGTTTTTATGACATTCAATTGGTTATGTTAGTTTTGTATCATCGCCTCCCATTTGCATAGTGAGAACATTTCACAAAGCCAGATACATAATAACACACTGCAAAACTGTAAACAGGCATGGGAAAACACTCAGAGTCAGATTTTGAACTCGTATAGACCAGCCTAATTCCAAGCAATCTTGCTGACTTCAAGTGAATTCGTATTCAAGTAACTCAGATTAGAATCCGGTTCATTTCTCATTGCTAGATTGATTATACAATGACAGTGGTGAATTCAGGACACAGAGAATTTCTTAAAATTTAACAAAACACAGACCAGCAGGTACTAAAACTGGATGAGAAGAGACATAGCATATTGACACTGGTGTTCCTGCTCCTTCTACTGCCTTTAATTCTCAATTTCAATTTTGTCACCGCTCCTCTTTTCTAGTCCCCCACTGTGAGACGTGTAGGTAAGGCATACTCACCTAAACTCCTTGTATTCAGAGAAAATAGCCTACTACAGTCCACTCTGGGTCAATTCAAAGCTCTCTATTAACTTCGATAAGTATTAGGGTCAGACGCAGTGATAGACAAAATGATCAAATGAAATCTAGTTCATGATAAATAATGGCTTTGTAAATGCAACTGTTAACAGCTCGCTGCTATCAGAAATCAGCTCTGCAGGTTGCTAATCTGAAATGAAAAGAAGAAAATCTTTAAATCTGGCAGTTTCCTGGTAGCAAAGGCTTTGTTCCTTATTATCTACTTGGAGCTCACTTCTACTCCTGTGGAAGCCAATGGGAGTTTACCTGCTGATTGGTTTTAGTGGGAGTACTTGAGGAGTACAATACTACTCAGCAGATGCATCTACATATGCCATTAAAGTGACATGACAAACTGCAGCACAGTTTGCTCTGCAGAAAAACTGCTCCCTGGCACAATGTTTACATGTGTGCCCAGGACCACAGACTTTCAGTTAGGGTCGAGCAGCTCTGGGCTGGCGTAGGGAGTCATCCTTGGGCTCTGAATGGTGGTGTCAGGTAGTGGAAGAGCTGGCTGGGGCACAAGGGGATTAAAGTGCAGGGCTAGGTAGCACACAACCCCCATACTTCAGCACCCTTGTGCCCCAGCCATCCCCTGTCACCATCTACACATGTATTTTGGTGGATTAAATTATTCTGCCATATGATAGTAGTGTCAGGGACAGTACTATCCTATGGGAGAGTTAATTTACTCTGCCCTAATGCTTGCACATGTGTAGACTGTGACGCTTTACTGCATAGTGAGTCAGTAGGCCTGTGCAAAGCAGCAAGTATTTGCTTTGGATTTGGATTCGGCTGATTTGAAGGGACAGTGATTTGATCTGGAGAGTCAAATCACTGTCACAGTTCAATCTGCCTAAATTGGATCCAAAGATTTGGCACCGTTTTGGATATTCAGCCATTGACTAAACAGGCAGCAGTCCTCACCGTGCTGGAGACAGTTGCCTTCAGTTGGTAAGTCTGTTGTGGTGGGTGGAGGGGGGCTAGAAGGAGAGTGGGGAAGCAGGGATTGGAGCTGGGGCTGGGACGAGCTGCCTAGCTGGGGTGAAGGACTGCAGGATTCAGGCAGGGGGGCGGGGGGTGTGGGATGTGGGCGTGGAAGTGCTAGGAGTGAGGGCTATGCCCTGCTGCCACTTGCTCCTTCTGCCCAGAGCAAGCCGTGCCTGCATCGTGCCTCCCCACCCTGGCTGGGCAAGCGGCTGCACGGCATAGATCCCACTCCTAGTGCCTCCCCCATCCTGGCTGGGCAAGCAGCCAGCTATGCCCTGGGATACAGCCGCTGCCACTGCTTGCCCATCCCAGGCAGCGGGGGGGCACAATGCAGGTGCAGCTCATATCCTGTGCCCCCCTATCCCAGCTGGGCAAGAGGCAGCAGCATTTGCATACCGCTCCCCCACACCCTGGCTGGGCAAGCAGCAGGCTATGCATGTATGGCTCACTCTAGGTAGAAGGGGCTAAGTGGCAGCAGGACATAGCCCCCACTTCCAGCACTGCTGTTGCCTCCTGCCCTCTCCCTGAGTCCAGTGCCACCCCACCCCAGGTGGGCAGCTTGTCACAGCCCCAGCCCCAATCCCTCCCTCCCCGACACCCCTTCCCTTTCCCCTCCACCCATCACAACGGACTTACCAGCTGGAAGCTGCTGCGTCCAGTGTGGTGAGGACTGTTGGCTGCCTATTTCGTCTATGGCCGAATCTCCAAAGCAGGGCCAAATCTTTTCTGAATGGATCTGGAGATTTCCGATTTGATTTGGACCTTTTAACTTGATTTGGATTCAGAGATTTGGCCTTTGAATCAGCCTGGATCTCCTCTGAATTGAATCAGCTACCAAAGCTTCAAACAGCCTTACTAATTAGTCAGTTCTGCAGTAAAGTGCATGTGTAAATGCACCCAGGTTGAGTCAGCATGGCAGAATTGGATCCATGGAGTTAAACACTGTCCTAATTATACTGAAGTTACACTTCAGCAGTGATACTCTAAATTTACACTAGTGTAAAGGATATCTTGATCTATAATGATTAGTTTCTATAAAATAAAAAGTTGCTGAACTATCAGGGTCCCATTGTAGATTACATTGTTCACCTTGCTCATACCACACAGACCTTAAAACTCCATAATAGTCCTAATCATTAAGACTGCACCACCTCTAGAAAGGTACTATTTTAGTGAGAGTAAGGTAGGCAAAAGCTGACCCATAATAATTTAGATATTGGTTCTGATTTATTGAGGTTCTTGTTTCTCTGGCAAATGAAACATCTGCAACACATATTTTGGGGCTCTTGCTTTATGATTTATATGAAACCTGATGGATCCATAAAAATATGCTTATCCAATTCAAAGTGCTGGCCAAAGGTTTAATTGACACTAACTGGGAATAGTTATTGCAGTCCAACAGCTAGACAGTAAGGATTGGTAGGGGAAATCCTGCCAAACTCATGTGAACGATTTTCTTAGGGATCTACCATGTACCAAACTACATCTAATAAGGGACCCTGCTTTTAAAAGAAATCACCAGTTAGTATGGGCTATCTAAAAGACTTTATAACTCTCAATACATTTTCTTCTACAACAGGATAGCAATGTCCGTCAAGTATTGTGTGTTTTGATTTGGAGCCCGTTGGCTAAATAAGGGAATAGGTTTTTGGAGCTAAGAATTCTGGGAGGAAGAGTGCAGAATTCTTATTCTAAGAATTTATTTAAGAATTCTGCACTCTTCCTCCCAGAATCCTAGTTATGAGATGTAAGTAAGGCATAAGTATATGAGACAGAAGTAGAAGGATTTTCTGAAGTTCTGAGAACCAAAAAAGGATTTATTTCCCACCAGGTCATATTATTTACACTGATCAAGGTACACTGACATGTTTACCTGTCCTTCTGGACAGAATTTTCCAATTCTGTTCTCAGTGAAACCTGCATAACTTAGGAGCAATTCTACAGGGAATTCTACATCAGCATATTCGGGAGACCCCATAGCTCTCTCACTCCTGGAAGGCTGGTTTTGGTATTCTCCTTTTCAAGTGTGATGGGAAATGGGAGAAATAACAGGGTTCTTTCTTAGAGCAGCCAAAGTGTAGAAACTAGGAGCTTGTGAATCATTCTCCTGAAAAAACACATGGAACAGTTGGAATGGTTGGATAAAGCCCTGGAAAGTATACTGAGTGGCTGTAACAGAGAACCAGAGGGCTTCTGGTACTTTAAGAGGAACAGAAGAAGTCAGGGTTGGCTCAGGGAGAACTGGCTGCTAGAAAGTGGGCTGACGGCAAATGAACAGGCAAACTTGCAGCCATACAGACTCAAGCCTGGGCTGGATAGGGGTAAGTAACTCTCCCAGGAAATAGGGGCAGAACAATAAGATGTGCTGGGGCAGGCATTTAGGCATCCCAGAAGCAAAAGACTGCAGGCAGCTGAACTAAAGCTCTAGCAGGGAAAACAGGTTAGTCATTGGGCCCAGAAGGGGAATGCCTGCGTGTGGCTTTAGAGCCATCTGACCAGAAAGGCAGGATTTAGGAGGCACATAAAGTCAGTGCCTAAGACCAAGCAGCCAGTCTAGCCCTGCAAGCTCCAAAGGGAAAACTCTGCAGTGAGATGGCCATAGCTGAACAGCTGACTGAGATGCCGCTTTACCTGGAGACTGCAAATCAGGAGCCGAGGGCTTGCAGGGAGTTAAGATCCAGGATAAGGAGGGTTTTAGTATACAATCTGTGAGCTTAGAGTTTTACTTGCAGTCCGGGGCTCATATTTTTTTTGTTCTAGGTTACCGGTGGTCTGGGAATAGCTACAAGGAGAGATGAGAAGGCCACAGCAGGGTACCCAAGGGGCACATTACAGTTAGCCCACAGCAGGATGCCAGGGGCATGCCAGTGTTTAGAGCCCTGCCAGGGGCCCAGGATCAGGACACAGAGGGGGCTTAAGCCAAAGGGTGGAAGAAGCCTAGAGAGAGGCAGAAGCCTAGTATGAGCAGAAGCCAGACAGGGGCAGGGGCCCCAGTGCCTGAGAAGGGCAGATGGCAGGGCCAAGGGGCCCAGTCCCCAAGGTTTCAATACAGGGGGCTGAAACCCAGAAGCCAAGGCCAGCACAGTGGGTCTAGGCTAAAGTTCCCAGCTAAAGGAAAGGGGCAGAGGCTAGGAAGACCAAGGCCCCAACAAGGGTGGAAAGGCCTAAGGAAGCATGATGAGAGTAAGTGAATGATAAAATCTGTGAAGCATGGGCATGACTATGGGGGTGGCTGGAGTTCACAAATAGCCCTTAAGGTGACATATGTCCTGAGGCCATGAATAGGCCAAGAGGGCCCACTTAATGCTCGAGGAATGGGATCATGACCAGCGGGATCTGAAAGGGTCGCAGTGGCCAAAAAATAAACAAGGGCTCAATTTGGGACCCAAGGGTGGTCTCCCTTAGTACACATCAACTAATTACATCAAGGCGTGGCAGAAGAAAGAAAATGGAGGGCACCCAGGGAACCAGAGCAGAGTGACCACAAAGAAGCATCACAGCCCCTAGGGGTCTGATCCTTGCTACAGTGGTACACGGAGGGGGAAAAATGGTGCTTCTGCTAGAGACTTACCAATTCTCAACCAGGGAGATGCAGCACTCTGGAGTGCCTTGAAATCCTTTCAAGGGTGTCCCAAAGTACCATAAAACATGTTCAACGTGCAAAAAATGTTCAGTGTGCAAACCTGATTCACAAAATAAACCCAGAGATTCAAATAATAATCAATAGGGTCACAAACTGTTGTGTTCTTTCCGAGTTGTGGGTTTTAGTCCTTCAGGTTGCAGTCGATGCCCCCTAAATTGAAATGGTGGGTTTTTAATTGAAAACGCACCATTTCAATTTAGGGGGGTTATTGTTCCATCACTGTTATGGTCCTTCTGAGTTCTTTGTAATACAAAAAAAATTGCTATGTTGTTTTCCATAGTGAAAGAATCAGTGAAACCTAGGAGTTAGCACTTCTGAGGGGCAGCCCAAGTCTAACAAGCTTGACAACCACTAATGCTCACTCCTTTATATAGCCACAACTTGCACACAGTAAATAAAGTCAGCGGGTGTGTCCATCTTTCTAACCAAGTCCTTTTTAAAATTAACTTCTAAGATTACAAATATCATATTACAGCTTTGAAAATGTTCTCATCTCAGTTACACCCACGTAAACCTGGCAACTTTAATGAGGTAAATCTGGATCTGCAAGGGTGTAACTGAAATCAGAAACAGGACCTTGCCTGAAAAATATGATGAACTTCCTTAGAAAACGATGTGAACAGAAACATTCCACATAGGGATTTGACCGGGGCACCAGTTAAGCTCAGAGAATTGATAACCCCCTGACTTGAACCTCCTACTAATATAATGTTCCAATTAATATTACTGAAGGGGCAGCCATGTTTAATTTTGACAAGGACAGATTTTAGATTAAGTCCTCCAGGACTGTAAATCTTAACCTTTAAGAACTGTTCACCTTGGCCTTTTATACCTCAGAGAATCAAAGTGTATTCTAAGCAAAGGGTGGATTTGGCTGCTACAAAGCCTCCCCTCCCTATTACCAATCTCTCACTTCCAGGGGTGGTATAGCAAGGCGAGAATGCTGCTGAATATAAATAGGGAAAAAAGCACATTATAATTACAAATCTGGCTATCCAATGTACAGCTCTAAACCCTGAAATGATAGGCTGACACTGTCATCCCAACCCAGACACCAATTACAATTACATCTAACAGAGGCCACTGAGCCAGGCAGAGGAGGGGGTTGGATGAAAGAGGTACTTTCCCAAGGATTCATCTCCTAAGCTTCCAAGGAATCGCATTCCACAAATAATCAGCCAGTCTCCCAAGTTAAATAATTCATGCTTGAGTAAGGTGAATAAGATCATTCCCGAAGGCAGGGAAGGTGGGGTGAGGAGGGAAGGACAGGAAAGAAAACGGGAAACAAGAAGCCTGTTTTATCCTGTCACTCAAAGAGATAATATATTTGCATTCCTACAAGAAACATGCCTGTTTTCTCCCATAGGAGGCTGAAGAAGGGTTCCCCTTCACCTATTGCATTTCTGATGCTAGACGTGTAAATAAATACATGAATAAAGACAGTCACTGGGTAGTAATGGGTCAGATGCCAAATCAGAAACCAAACAAAAAAGCCATCATCATCTTCATCAGCAAGAACACGGTCTGCATTGTCAGAATGCAAGAATGCTGTTTTGATCTTAGTAAAAGACTGTCTGTTCCTAAACTCTAAACTGAGCTTGCACTGCAAAATCAATTTATGAGCTCATTACAGAAATCCATATTAAACTATTTAGTCTATATTTAACACTATAACAAGGATAGTCAGGGTGAATTAAATGGATTTTATTTCCAGGTGGCAGAAAGCCAAAGCTTGCCCTTCCTCTTTTAATTCTTTTCTAGGCTCTAATCTTGTAACGCTGAGAAAAAATATTTTATTTTCGCTTCATGTAAAAAGGACGGACACGCATGTGCACACACCCCTGCAAAGAAGTAACTGGAAATCTTTGCTGCTGGGCACACTTGAACACGTGACGGGGGGTTAGTTCTTAGGTTTGCATTCTATGTCCCTTACATTGAAACGATGGGTTTTTAAATGAAAACCCACCATTTCAATTTAAGGGTTTTATTGTTCTGTTACTGTTACGGTGAGGGATCCAATCCTTTTTTTCTTTTGGCAGAGCTTGCCCACAGCTTGCCAGGGGGCTGAGTGGGCTCTGAGTTTCAGGGGGCCATAGTCCTTCCCCCCATGTTGGCAGCTCCCCGCCGGGGGAGCTCGGATGGGAGCTGCTAGGATGGGCTACCACGGGCCGGGCGCTGCCCCAACTCAGAGCAGCACCTGGGGCCCAATTCAACTCTTTGCCGACCCAGAGCTGGGGCAGCACCTGGGCCGCTAGCAGCTTGCCAGGGCAGCCCCAGGAGGCATTGCCACCATAGAAGGAAGGACCGAGGTCCTCCGCAACTCAGGGGATGCTCAGCCTATCAACAGCTTGCTCCTTGGTTGTGGGAGAGGCAAGCAGGCTCTGCCAAAAAAATATAAAGGATCACGTCCCTCACCGCTTCTGCCTTCGGCAGGTACCGATTCGGGTTTTTTGGGGTTTTTCGGCAGAGCCTGCCAGCCTCTCCTGCAGCCAGGGTGGGAGCTGACTTAAAGCTGACTTACAGCTACAACACCTCATTGCAAACTAAGGTACTTCAGGATGCAGTTTAGTTTCCAATCATGCAAACTCATTTTAAACCCCCACAACTCTTGTATGTGTACAGTGTGATGTCATTGAGCCACACAAAGTGACATTTCTGTCACATGTACATGGTAATGGCATCATGTGTACAAGTGCCCTATATATAGTAAAAATATATATATTTCAGTCATAGAGTCATAGAAAAGTAGGGTTAGAGGGGACTTCCAGGGGTCATTTACTCTAATGCCCTTCTTAAAGCAGGTCCATCCCAACCTCTGTCATCTCAGCCAAGGCTTGGGCTACCTGGGTCTTAAAAACCTCCAAGGATGAAGGGGCCACGACCTCTCTGGGTAACCTGTTCCAGTGTTTTACTACCGTCCTAGTGAGAATGTGTTCCTAATATCTAACCTAAACTTCCCTTGCTGCAACTTGAGCCCATTGCTCCTTGTTCGGTCATCTGCCACCACTGAGAACCGTCCAGCTCCATCCTCTTTGGAAACACCCTTCAGGTAGTCGAAAGCTGCTATTAAATCCCCTCTCAATCTTCTCTTCTCCAAATTAAATAAGCTCAGTTCCCTCAGCCTCTCATAAATGTTGTCCCCCAGCTCCCTCACCATTTTTGTTGCCCTGTGCTGCACTCTCCAATCTGTTCACATCCTTTCTGTAGTGGGGGGCCCAAAACTGAACACAGGACTCTAGATGTGGCCTCACCACTTCTGAATAGAGGGGAATAATAATTTCCCTAGATCTGCTGGAAACACTCCTACCAATGCATCCCAGTATGCTGTTAGCCTTCTTGGCAACAAGGGCATGCTGCTAGCTCATATCCTGCTTATTGTCCACTGTAACCCCCAGGACCTTTTCGCAGAGCTGCTGCTTAGCCAGTCTGTCTCCAGCCTGTACAGGTGCAGTCCCGAAGTACTGGTCCCCAGAGTGCCATTGACAACATTTTTTTTTGTTATCTTTGGCTGATTATCCCCATGCTGTCCATTTATAACCAAGCACATGACTGATGTAGTAAAGTTCTCAATTACTCAGAAGAAAACAGTCTTTAGTAGTGTGCCATAGGTATGAGCATGGACGTAGGTTATAGCAGTGAGAGATGAAAAGCTTTTTTCATTCTATCCGGCCCATTATAGAAAAAGATGCAAGCGGGTTCATTTTGCAAGGCAGAATTTTCCAACTGATTATATTTTTAGAAATAACTCCATACTAGAGGGCTGCTATGACAGGGACTATTATCCCAGAAAGAAATGCAAAACTCTTCTGTGGGTTTGATTAGTGGGAATTAAAACCCTGCACAGAGCCACTAAGTAAAGTCTGCTGACCCAGTGCAAGAGGTTTCTCTTGTTCAAGCCATCAGGATGTGTAAAGTAAATGTGAGGTGCTGCTGTGAAGGAATGAGGGTCCCAACAGAAAGGCCTGAAGAAAAAAGCTAGAATTGCACTAAATCAGCTGGTTTAAAACTTTGTATCTCTACTTTTATTTTAAAATAGAATTTCTGTTCTTGAACAAAAAACATTTGTGGAAAGCATATATATCTTATTTGAAAATTTTCAATTTGTCATTGGAAAACCAAAACATATACATTAAATAATTAAAAAAAAAACACCCTCCAGTGTTCATCTATCCATCAGCAAACAACCTTTCCCTCCTCCCATGCTTCATTGAAAAGCAACCATGCCTTTCACTTCCTGACACAAAACTAGATTTTCACAACACATTTTTGGCAACAATCAAAATGTTTCCATGGGGTATATGTGTGTGTATGTATGTGTATCTATAGCTATATATATTCCCATGGGAAAAATTATGCTCCTGAACAGCTTTGAGAGAAAGCTTAGGGAGAAAGCTTAGGCTGGGCCTCTACTATGTACAAGGGATGGTTTGTGTGCTGGTAAACGCGTGTATACAACTATTATATGTACAATGAGTCTCCCATTGTCCTTTAGGTACACTTAATTATAAAGCTCAGTATCAATAATCACTTTAAAATAGACATATATTTTTTGCAGTTGTGTGGTCAAAAGCCTGAAATTCACAAAATGGAAAATACAGAAAATACATCAACTTCCTTAGTACACAGAAATACTGAGAATCGCCATAGTCAGATCTAAAAGGAAACGGATAACAGTTCGGGGCACACAGCAGTAAACATAAACAGTCTGAACTTCCCAGACTTATCCGATACGATAACCTATAAAGGTTTAGCTAAAACTTGACTCATCAGCTTTTAGGGATTTTTCTACAGTTTTAGATGACTGTGTAAAACGCTGCCTTACTGTAAGTGAAGACATAAAAGGCTGAAGTTATGCCAGACCTGAATAAGCAACAATCAGATGAGCTGTTCAAGGAAAAATATTTGCTTTGCACAGAAAAATTCCTCCTTAGGAAACGAGGCTTACAGGTATGTAAGTCGAGTTATTCACATACTGCTTGTTAACGCCAAAACACATCTCTTCTTTTTCACAGATGAAATTAAAAGAAAACAGAGCTCTAAATTTACAGTAGCAGTTCCAGTACTAAGTGATGTTGATAACTGTGCTTAATAATCTCCAGCTAACTAATACAGTACTGGGAAATGTGTCACTTTTCATGCACATACACAGTCATTCAATGCTGCTACCCTGGCAAATTAAATTCTAACAGTTCCTGAAGTGTTAGGGTTAATTGTACAATTATTCATTCCATCTTGTGTCTCCTCTGAAGTTACCATGTAAAGTCAATATACAGTAAGGGATATTGTAATTAGCACCACTTAATACAATGTGCTACCAAATTGACTTCTAGTTTTCCCATGACTATTATTTATTACTATGCATTATGCATTAATAAATACAAAATCAGGTTCATTATGTACAATGGCTGAATTTAAGAAAGGATTGCTAATGTAATACGAAATCCGAACATTTCTGTAATTCTCCCCAAAATGAACTTCTTTCTATATACTTGAATAAATAATTATATCCCTCTAGATCTACAGGAAAAAAAAATCTTCCTCTCAAATTGCAGATTTTTACAGTAGTTTCTTTCAGGCTCACAGTGAGAAACTTTTAGAGACTTAGGCACAAAGTCTAAACAGATCAGGCAGACTTAGGCACTTACCTATCACTTTAGCCTGTTATGTTCAAATTTATATCCTGAACTGTCTTGCTCAGCTTCCACCTAATACTGGACTTACATACATTCCCTTAGTACCCGAGTTCATGCTAGTGAAGTTTCGCAAGCACCTACATTTCTACCACTGGCCACTCACACAACCATAGATGTCCTAGGATCATTGGGCAGAATCATGCTTAAACCTCTGCGGTATTCAAAAGCTAAACATGCCTCTGCTTATCTTGCCTGTGGGTCTTGATCCTGTAGCAGCTCAGCAAATACATAGAAGATTGGCCACTCCACAAAATCCAGTGAAAAACATATGTTGATGCTTTTCCAATTGCACAGTGTCTAAAGCAATGGGGGCCATCCATTGTGGCACGTGTGCCGCAAATTAAGCCTCACACCCTCCCCAAGTGCCACTGATACTTTTCTTCTGCCCAACCTGCTGCCCTGCTTTCTGCTCATTGCCCTATCTGCCATTGTGCAGCGTGCTCCTTACCTGATCTGTCCTGTGCCATGCACAGAGACTACCCGTGAGTGCCACAGGTTGGTCACCACTGGTCTAAAGCCTTCACCCGGGATACAGGGGACCCAGGTACAAATCCCTTCCCTGCTTGATTTGGATGGATTGGAATCTGCATCTCCCAGTCCTCAGGAAAGTGCTCTAACTGTGGAGTGTGCTCTGAGGCATGAATTGAGGATTATGTTTTGAAGTGGGTTTTTATTTCTCTTATAGAAGCTGTCTCATTTTATAGGTACTTTAAATATAAATTGGAGCAGGAACCAGAAACCAGGCCTTCCATTTGAGTGCGCTCATTGAAGGCTGTAGAGACGTCCTCACTCTCCTGGTCCAGTGAACTTGATATATTTGTTACAAAGCAAAATACCTCCAAGCATGGAGCGTGAGATAACTACCCTAGAACCCGCTGAGAGAGGTAGACTCAAATCTCAGCTCCAAATCAAGCAGAGGAGTGATTACATCCTAATGCTCTAACTAATGGACAAGTGCACGTGAAGGGTGCAACCTGTCCTGTTTTGTGAATGGCACCAAAGCCCCCTTGTGAATCTAGCTCTACGTCCTGAAATTACCTTTTTCGGAGTCACTTAGGGTGTTATAGATGTGCTCTGAGAGGTGGGAGCGGGACACCAATTAGAACAGCTCCAAGAGCCGCTCTAATTAAAGCGCCTGAAGCATCATGTGTATCAGCATCCCCTCACTGAAAGCTCATTGAACAAGCGTTAGTTAAAACGCCCCCACCACCGTTTTTCGGTGCAGAAACACTGATACATGCGACTCTGAAATCTGCTGGAGCAGATTTTTTAAACTGCTTGGTTAATTGAGTCCGCTCCAATGCTTTGTAATTACAATGCAGCGGAGCAGCCTCTCTGCACGTGTATAGGTGCCCCTAAACTCTGTGAACTGGTTGTGCTTTTGGCCGGCTGGATTTGTGTGGCTCAGCCTCTTTCATGGTTCAGAGCAACAGGTCTTTTATTTGGAGTTCTCTTTTACCACAAAACAGGCCAGTTAAAATTACCTTGCTCTTTCAGTTCAGGCCTTAAAGGTAATTTAGCCCAGGGGTGGGTAACCCCAAGCACACATGCCAGAGTGTGGCACCCCAAGGCATTTTGCTTGGCATTCCTACCTTGGGGAAAGGGCTGATGCTGCACCACCACAACAGAGAGTAGCCCCTTCATGACTCCTCTGCTGTCTGCCCCTGGCACACCAACATCTTACAAGTCGAGGTTGTGGGTCTTTCTGGCACTCTGTCCAAAAACATTGTGAACCTCTGCTTTAGACTCTTAGTAGAAACAACCTCCCTTAGATCTGGACCCTTTTTAAAATCCAGCTGGGAAGCTGCTCAAGGATCCGATTTCCCTCCAGTTGCATCTCATTGTCAAGCTGGCCTAGCAGCCGCTTAAGTGGTCCCTACACCCTATCACTTTTGAAACTTTTCCTTAGATCCTAATTTCAAGAGTGATTTCAGTACCTAAGTTTCACTGACAGCCAATGGGCTACTAGCTCCTAAATTTATATAAGACAGCATCTGTGCACCTCAGAGTCTGTCATCTGTTTTTCACTGCAAGTCTCCTATTGCATAAAGAAGGCACAGATGCTACACGACATGATAACGGTCCCATAGCAACTCTGCGCCAAAGCAGGGACTTAAATCCAGGTCACCGAAGACCTGGGCTGGTGACTTTATGTCTATAACACCCTTCCTCATTACATGCTGAAATCACTTATGATGCGGGGGCTCCAGAAATTACTCCTTCTGATGACCTTCTTTAGTTCAAACCAGGAAGCCTCCAGGCAGACTCCCAAATTAGGCATCTATCCATAGGTATTATTTTCAGGGTGCCTTCTGTCACAGGGCATCTAAGCAGAAAGTTTTGTTTAAGTTGGGGGGGGGGGCGGAAAACAGCTGATACTGCATTTTTTGTGTAGGTTTATTATAAATTCACTGTGAAATGTCATGATGTTATGGTGATGGCCACTATAAAGATACATAAATCAAATTTATATGTATGATTATCATTATTCTTCTTATAGCTTCTACGGTGCGATAAATGTGATCAGCACAAAAGTTATGCATACTAAAATAAGGGCAATCAAATCTCTCATTTGAAGTCATAAATACGGTATGGTAGAGTCAGGAAACCATTTCTCATCCCATTCATGGCACTGCACAATCAGCCACATGTGGCTTTTTTGTTCTTAGCTGGTTTTTGGTTTCCCTTGAAGTGACCATCGGTGGCAATATTCCAGACTCAATGATTATATGATAGCTGTTTTTGTCCATGTGTTGTCTATTATGTTATACTCAGAGAGAAAAGCTTGCCTTCCTTTTACAGAAGATACATCACACTCTCAAACAACAAAGAACAAAAGCACTTCCAGAAGCCACCTGTGACTGACAGAGAGGGGAATATAAAATGCACTGTCTCGAAGAATGCACTTCAAGTAGAAGACATCTCCTGAAATGGCCACTACTCCTCCAGCTGCACAGTCCTACCTCCGGTTACTGCCCAGGTTCTGAAATCCGTTAATTCTAGAAACGTAGGGCCTTCAGGGACCTCATGAGCTTGCCTAGTTCAACCTTTGCAATGAGGCTGGATCAAGTATCCTTAGACTTTTCCCAACAGATTTTTTTTTAACTGTTCTTAGAAACTTTCAATGAAGAAGATTTCACAATATCCCTGGGTAGCTGGTTTCACTCTAACAGTGAGAAGGACATTCTTCATTATCCAACCAGTAACTTCTTTATTGTGAATTAAGCCATAGGTCAACTAGAGAGCTTTCTGGTTTCTCAAAAAGAACCAAGAACAACTGAATGTATAAAAATAATCTGTATACAACTCCTGACCATTAATGTAGAGAAGGAATCTTTTTTTATGTGCAGTAGTTGTATTGAGTATTAATAAGTAAAGGACAATTAGTAACTTACTGAATCTCTCCCCCATATTAGGGACAGGTGCAGATTACTGACAACAGTTGGAGTTAACCAGGGTCCACCTAGCACAGGAAAACAATTCTTAAATGTCGGGATCTAAGCCCAACAGATGTAAAATCCACACTAAGATCTTGTGCATGTGAAAACACTGAAACTGTTAGATGCCAAGCTGATGAGCTAATATGATCTGAAGTTTTGATACATTTGGGGAAAAAAGCAATTTCCAAAAAAGAGATGTGAATAAAATATAAACTGAACCCAAAACAATGACGTTCAGAAACATCATTTTAGGACACGCTCAGAGATCAAGTATCACGTCCATACCACAGAAGTATCCATTTTAGGACACCCAAGATTGTTACCACTGTTCCTTCTAAGCTGTGTGCGTGTGCGGCCATACACAATAAAAAATCATGCCGTGCAATAACTTTTTAAAACCATGCACACATGGGCATACTGATGGAGGGGTGTTGGAGGCTGTGGCCCCTGTGTTTCAGGCTGGGGGGGAAGGGGGACTCCCAGTGCCATAGCAAGGGGGTGCTAATGCTCCCCCTGCTGCTGCCACCAGCTTCGCATCCGCCCGTTTGCTACCTGCCCCAATCCGGCCATAGGCTGCTGCAGGAGGAGGGAGGGGAGGGCACGCTGAGATACCCACACACTCCCAGCCACGATTGCTCATGGATCGCTAAACCCTAGAGGGAACATTGGCTGTCATGTGTCAGTTAATAAGGATGAGACCCCTTTTAGGGTTTTTTCTTGCTATTATCTCTGACAAGTTATTCCTTCCTATAGTATCCATCGTAGAGCATTCTCAAACATCAGGACGCCTTTCATAAAGTATCATTTTGAGAAATAAAACTTAGACAAAGTTCTGCTTATTACCCTCAGTGCTCCATAGTATGTAGTTTCAAACTGCATATTTTCAGCTGCTGCCCTCTGTCCCTCCCACTTCCTGTAGCTAAGGCTAGACGCACAATAATCTATTATTACACTTGTATAATGCAGACTCCTTGTGGAACAAAACAAACAGACTTTGTGCCTTTTCAGCTGATTAGTTATCTTCTGTAACAAATGATTTTCTTTATTGCTTTGTTTGCAAGTTAGCTACTGCTTATAATGCCTGGAGCACACAATGATTAATAATATTTTTGCAAATCCATAGTAAAGTGTACATCCCTAAGCTAAAGTTTGCCTAGCAAGGAATTCATTGTTGAAACATAGTTGACAATTATCCTACTGTTCATGTGAGTTATTTCAGAGCTCTCTTTGCTAGTTTCTTTTTTCTGCTCTTTTCCATTTTGGATTAAAGTTAAGTCCAATCACCTCACACGTAACCAAGGGTGGATATTTGTAGAAACTATGGCCAATAAACAAATTATTGTTTTCCTCATTAAGAGGAAACAATCATCTGAAACACTTTCCTCAGCACCTGTTGCTATACATGTCTATCATTGGCAACAATGGTATTTTTATGTATAAACAACAGATTTGGGGAATTTCTAAAATTTTTAAATATTTAGTTAACAAAACACCTCTGTCAAACATTCCCTTTTGGTCTGTGCATGCTTTTTCAAATGCATACTGAGGACTCCTAAGGCTTATAGACGTTCCTACAGACCTGTAGACAACCCATATCAGTGGTCTTCCATTGGCAGAAAACAAGTGGAGAAAGCCTTGGAGCTCTGAAAGACACTGAAGACACAGGGGAATGGCGGGGCAAAAGATGAAATGCTTTTGTTTGGTGATACTGCTTTATTCTTTTTAAAGAGATACAAAGGGGATAATTATAACAAGACAATGAATGCAGTCTTAATGATGATGAGAAGGGAGCAATCACTCCAAACTATAGCTCAAAGATGATGACATGAATAATTCTTGCTAATGTAAAAGAAGATTTCATAGATTTCATAGACATTAGAGCTGGAAGGGACCTCGGAAGATACTCAAGTCCAGCCCCTTGTCCTAGGGGCAGGAAGTCAGCAGGGATCATAGGATCCCAGCAGGAGAAACATCCAGATGTCTCTTGATGGTGTTTAAAGTAGGTGCTTGAACCGCCTCCGGCAGCAGGCTATTCCAGACCTCGGGGGCTTGGACAGTAAAGAAGTTCTTCTTTATGTCCAGTCTGAAACGGTTGCAGAAGAGTTTGTGACTGCTCAACCTCATCATCCCTTGGGGCGCTCTGGTGAACAAACATTCCCCCAGATACTCGTGAGCACCCCTCATAAACTTATAGGTGGCCACCAGATCACCCCCTAGCCTGCGCTTTTCCAGGCTGAAGAGTCCCATGGCTCTCAGCCTCTCATCGTAAGCCCTGTTTTCCTGACCTCTAATCATGTGTGTGGCTCTTCTCTGAGCCCTCTCAAGCTTCTCCACATCCTTTTGGAATTGTGGAGCTCAAAACTGGACGCAGTACTCCAGCTGCGGCCTCACCAAGGCTGAGTACAACGGGAGAATGACGTCCCGGGATTTGCTTGAGAAGCATCTGTGGATGCAAACCAGCATTCTGCTTGCTTTACTAGCCGCAGCATCACATTGAAGGCTGATGTTCATCTTGTGGTCAATCATGACCCCCAATTCCCTTTTGTCCATAGTGCTAGCCAGCATAGCACTGCTGAGCCTATAAGCATGCTTCAGGTTCTTCTTCCCAAGGTGGAGAACCTTGCATTTTTTGGTGTTAAACACCATCAGGTTCTCATCTGCCCATTTCCTGAGCCTGTCAAGGTCAGCCTAGATCACTCCCCTGTCCTCATAAGAGAAAGGGGAAGAGAATTATTATCCTGAAAATGTCTTTTCTCAGCGTTTCCGTCTTGGAACACGGTTCTGATGGGCCGATTAAATGGTACACTGTAGATTACCTCTACACTTGATATTTCCCCATACATAGTGCTAAATACAATGCCTTAAAGGTCATAATCTCAGCTATTTTCTTGTCCCAGGGGTCCACTAGCTTCTGAATGTCTAACCAATACATATCTAAATGGTGTTTAGTATCCCATAACCCTGGCTGGATATCTAGAAGTAAAGGTTATTATCTGTGTAAACTCACCACCCAGTTGGCTTGCATTGCTCATTTTAGTGTTGTCCAGTTTGAGTTTACCATACTGCAGTATGGACACTGGACATTATTTATGGCCTGGACTCTGGATTTGTCTACATTTGTTTTTATACCTGACTCTAGTGATGTTGCTCCTGATGTCACTGTGTAATGGGATGAGAATCAGCTGTATAACCCATATGCCTACATGGCAAATTGTAGGATTTTTAATTAGAGCAGCATGATTGTATCTAGAGACACAAAAAAGACCTTAAGTATCTCTAGTTTACCCCTCCACAAGGCCATAATATTAGCCATCCCCTGAGAGTGAATACATTAGTCCCTACATGGATGGAAACACCTACTTTTAATCCACCTCCTGGTCAACGACATTCGCATTTAATTGAAGAATAATAATGTAATTATTATTACAGTTAATTAAAAACCAGCAGCCATAGCCCTATAATTTGCCTAGGGGGGGAAAAAAAAGGATTATTTGTTCTCCCCACAATGCTACTTAAGGAATAAGCACGCTATTATTTTATCTAAAAGGTTTTCTTCGTAGGCCTGATCCTAGCTTTCATAGAAAGAAAACTCAGTAAGCTCTTTTACATGTTTTGGACTTTCTTCCTCCTAAATCAATGGTTGCAAAAAGGGGTTGACAACTAATTATAAAAGACTATATTGAAACTTCATTAGGCTCTCATAACTACCCACCAACAGCAAATGCTGGCTTTAATAGGTCATTGTCTCTGCCTCGGCAAGAAGCAGATTGTCACGGTTGCCAAGGGTAACCCTTAGTCTGACGCCTGTGGACAGGCCAAAACCGAACAGCTGTGCAATGCAGAGCTCACACTGAGTGTGAAATATATGGTGACCATATATTGACAAAATTTAAACAGAGAAGGCTATGTTCTTCTCACCGTGGTCAGCCCCATCACTTAATTTGTATTTATAGCTGGCTTCTCTACCATCTGTGCATGCTGGCCTTCTCAACATCTCAGAGGAATTGGAGTGGCATTGTTTGAAGATCTGATTAAATAGCCAGGAAAAGGTAATCCATCATTTATAAAGGGAAATGGAGACAGTTACAATGGTGTCCCATAGCTCTTTAGGGTTTTGTCTTCATTTTCCTTTCCCTTCATTGTAAACCAATGCCAAACATAATAAACCCTGACCAAGGGTGCAGAATTTACTGACAGCATTTGAACACCTATGCGGGAGCAGTAATGCATGATCCCGTTTCCTGTAGGTTGGGCCTAGTGATAGATTAAACTACATTACAGTAGAGGATAGCCCCTTTCCTCCAGGCTCGCACCTGTCTAAATATACTCAGCATGCAGGTGATGAATGCAAGATTCAACTTAAACCAGACCAGAAACAAACAACATAATGGTGCGGTTCCCCATGGTGAGCTTTAATAGCTAGAAAGTTGCTTTTCTGAGTGCCGTTGCATCGCTCTGGTCCCAGCTGCCCTTCTTAAATACCAGGGGGGCTAAGTGATAGGTATATTTACTTTGACAGTAAAGCGCTTTCTTAATTTCCACTTGAAGCCAGAGTCACTACTAGTCACTGGTGATTCTGCAAAGAAAGGAGAGGAGAAATGCTCATCTGTGTGCATAAACATGAAGCAAAATGCAACATGCCAGACAGACAGCAGCAGGCCGTCCAAACCTTCTGTATCACCACGAAGTTCATGCCGACTATTGACAGTCTGAGTACAGAGAGCACCGTGAAGCATCTCATTAGCAATCATAATTCTTTCCATAGGTTTGTCCTCCAATTCTGTCCTGTCCAGGTGTCTCTGTACGCCATATAGCTGTATTCCTTGAGAGTAGGGCACAGATCACAGCTAGATCTGTGTTTGCTGCACAGGGGAGCAAGCTGGAGGTTTGGGATCAACAGCTGCCTGTTTCATATTTGGAGAGTCAAGGGAAAGAAGGAGCTAGTGGAGCTAGTGTTGGACAGCAACAGTGAGAAAAATAAGGGCCAGACAGACTTCTAAGAGGTGTAATATTTGTGCTCAGGCTATTCATTCTGCACACGGGTAAAAAGAAAGGATCATTCACCCTTTTTCCATTTGTTTGTTCATTCTATGTAGATGAGTGCAGAAACTTGTGAACCAGGAAGATGAGACGTACAAATACTCAGTGAGGAGCACTGTACCCTAACAGAGTCATCTTAGTTATAGCCACAGGGAGCTAACAGCTGCATTTTTGCTGTAGTGCACCTACCTTTCATATGATAGTTCAGAGCATGACAGCCTGAGAGATCCAGGTCCTTATAGAAATCAGTGGTCTTGAACACCTCAACAATATTATTGTTGTATCCCACTGTAACAGCCTAAACACGGTGCAGGGGTTTATAGATTTATGGCTTCTTACTGGAGAAAACTGCAGTTTTTATTGTTTTTTGTTTTGTTTTGTTTTTTAAATAAGGGAAGGTGTTTTTAAATAAGGGAAGGATTTGACTAAAACCTATACACACACACACACACACAAAATACACACACACACAAATATATATATAATTGCTCATATATGCTTGGCAAAAGAAATGCTACAGCATACACTGAAGGAGATTAGAGAAGATCCTCACAGCTGTCATTAAATAATGAACGACTGTTTCTACTTTTTCTACAGTACATTTCTACCTTTCCCAGCCCATGTCAGCAGGTGGCTGAATGTTACTTCTGAGCATTTGCTTCTTCCCAGCTCACGGTGACACAACTCCGTACACACACAATCACAGAAGAAATAAACTCCAAAGCACACTTTTACCCAAAACACAGAAATCAGATGTGTGGTGTTTGTGCACATTTTACATAATCCGACTGAAGAAGTCATAATTTTACCTGGTTTAATTGCAAATACAGAAACACACGGTCCCCACTAGTTCTGGCACAAAAAGGGGTGGCTTGTAATACAAGCAAATCTCTTCATTGCAGTGTGACAGAACTATATCCACCCCCACCTTCTTCCCATAAAAGAAACATGAACCTTTTACATATGCCACTTTGCTATCTTGCTTATTCCAGTGGAAAACTTTGCCCCTTATTCCCTTAAAACAAATATTCTAAGACTGTTTAATGTGGAGCCAGGTGTATTTTCTGTCCATTCTTTATGGGCTGTTTCCTTCCAAACCTTTTCTCCTCCCCCTGGCCTATATAATCCTCAGCCTCATCTTATATATCAGCAAGATGAACCCAGTGGGCGAAAGGCAAGACATGTCTTTGATTTTTCAGGCAGGGAATGTGACCTCTGGTGTCATGTCTTGGAATGCACCTAGCGTCTGTAATCGTCCCAGCAAACAAGAGGCTCAAGGTTACACCAAGACAGACCTAAGCCTCCCTTCATGCAGACAGGGACCCTGCTGTTCCCAGATAAGCCATCCGGCAAACTAAATATTTTTTAATAGGACTGTAAGTGTGAAAGCAGAGGGAGCAAAAATCAGAGGTGCCCAACTGGGACTTTGATGCTAATAGTATTAATTACAGATACGATTCTGTATGTCCTTTGCATCTTACCAGGCTCGGGGATGATTAGCTGCGCACTGGTCTGTGCATTGCCAGCATCATTTTCAGCTACACACTGGTAAAAACCTTCATCTGACTTTACTAAGCCCAGAATCCGCAAGTTGCTGCCACCCTAGAGAGAGAAAGAGGAAAGGGGAGGTAAAGGGAATTAATTAGACAAAGCCACTGAATGGAGCATACCTGACTAAGGAACTTCAAATGCGTCCTGGTTATGAAACAGCAGTGCCAACATAGGAGCCCTCGGCCACCATGCAGGCAGGCTGGGCCTCCCAAGGTTTGGACTAAAATGCACATGCATTAGAAACCTCCTGACTCCTTTTGTTCTCTTTGCACCACTTCGTTAGCAGGGGTTTATGCCCTCAGGATAAAATATACTCTGGTGTAGAGGGCCAGCCCAAGACCCTCTGCAACTTGTTAGCCACTTCCATAAAGGCTTTGGTAGGCAGTACATTGGCCTTTGTGTTGGGAAGGATGCAAAAGAGCCTCCAACTTTTATAATAGCATTCTGAAGGTCAGGCCCTCTAATAGGGCAAGAGACCTGGAGCTCGACAGCACTGGAAGGACCAGTTATCATGTGCAGCTGTTGGCAAGGTTTGTAGTTCATAGCTGCTGCAGGCACAGGCTGAATTACAGGATGGGGTGAATATTGGCTTTTTAAGAGATAATTCTCTAGGTAGAAGATTTTGTGAGAGCTAGGCCTTGGCCAAAACATTTCTTGAGTTTATGAAAGGATAATCCCCTCTTCCCCATTTTACCTAAAATGGGACTTGGCATTTCTCAAGATTTTCTCATTTCTCTCTTAATGCTGTCTGATTTCTGAACCGTAAAACAAAGACATGTGCAAAGTAACATGAGTGCATGATGCCTTACAAAGGAGTATGTCTTCTTCATAAGAAAAAGATGTCAGGAAGTAACTTTTATTAATTAGAAGATGCTTACCCAGCTTGTGAGTAGCTTATCTTATTTACTGGAAAGTGCATCAATTAAAAAAAATGAGCACCCCAAAAAAGATCTGATCTTTAGTTTAAGAGGTGAGCATGTCTCATGAGCAGTTGTTTAAAGAAAAAAAAAGAGTATGTGTTCATGGCCTCACTCTGCATATTCTCACAGCCGCTCGATACCTACTAAGTAGAAACGTATTCAAGGTGAGACTTTGGGAAGTGTTCAGAAGTCTCATCTCTGTCTCCATAGAAGTCAGCGATTAAACTCCTGCTGACTGCCATGACAGCAGAATTAAGCCAATGCCTTTGAAAATCTTCCCAATCATGCTTCAGCTATAAGTTTATAGGTATGTCATTTTAGTTCACATGTTCAATAATTTGTCCTGGTGAGAAAGTTGTGCAGATGTCAAATGGCCATTTCTACTGTTAATGTCATATAGAAATAACATGATTACTATGGAGAAATTTACTCCAGATTTTACTACACTGAATAAACTGACTATAATAAAGGGGTAGATAACTAACCATCTATACAAAACCAGCTGTCCACTAGGGGCAGGGGATCTGAACAAGGGGGTTGTCATTTGGGGTTAAAATGGACTAAGGGCGCAGACATATCGCTAGTACACTGCAAAACTTATACCACCGTTTAGTTACTTCTTTCTTTCCCAGACATAATTCGATCTCAGAGTGGCAACTGTCTATCAAGTGAAAATCAATCCGTTTCTTTGAAAGTAAAACATTGGGAGTTATATCAGAGGGTTCACATTTGCCTCATACTTATTGTGGAGTAATTGCACTTTATTCCAGGGCAAAAGTGGAGTCACTCCACTCTGAAAGTGAAAATGCAGGCCTGTTCAACTGGTATCCCCCCACTGTTTTTAGATCAGTATGCTGAATGGACCTGTGGCAAAAGGCTTGAATTTTCACTTTTATTTCCTTTGATTACAAATGGCATTTCACAGGGAACAAAACGTTGACAAACCAAAAGGACTGGCACACTTCTGCGAATTCCCAATAGAAACACGCATTCGGAGCTCCCATGTAAGATCTTCACCCTTCTCATTCAGTCTACCTAAAAATAATCCACGTTGCAGTGCATCTTGGAAGGAGGAGCTTCCATTTTTTAAACCCCTGCTTCTCCTTTGTCATTATGTATTCTGATTGTTACACTGCGGCATGCCCCCTCTTTCTGTAATTTAAAAGAGCATCTTTTTTAAGCAGATAATCAAAGTACCAGTAACATGTATTCTAATCTTTGTTCCCCTAACTTGAAAATTGTCATCTTCCTATTAATATTTCGTTCCATTTGTTCCCTTACTATCTGTCTTATATCTCAGGGTGTAATTTCTTTGGAATAGGGACCTATAGCATCTTGTCCATAAAGCACCTTAACATGCCTGTAGCTATGTCAGTTGCTTGTGATTATTATTTTTAATTCTAATTAATAATTAGAAGTATGTTGTAAAATTTATGGTTAATGCTATCTCCAGAAAAAAGATTAAACAAAAATCCAAACCACCACTAAGTATAGAAATAAGGACTGCATCCAAATCCCACTGAAGTTAGCATGATAACTTCAAAGGTCTTTGGATGATGCAGTTTTTCTTCTTTCCATCAGGCAGCGGGAGAGAGCTGATCTGTTCTGCTTAGATGTTTCTTGTTTGTATAAAATGACTAATGCCCATAATGCCCATTATGAAAAGAACAAATAAAGGAACAATGAAAACATGCTGAACAAGCAGTCGAGCAGTGCACTGGTAATGACAAAAGGTCGGATAATTACCACAATCTGAAAATAATCACTAGGAATCACCACTTCTCCATTCTTGATCCAATCCACTGTAGGGACGGGCTTACCAGAGACAGCACATTCAAACTCAATATCCATACTCTCATATGCATAGAGATTTGAGGGACGAATTAAAAACCATGGAGGAACTGCAAGGAAAAAAAAAAGAAAATTAGAACAAGTTATGATTGGGAGTGAGTGTACACCCAGCAAGTTGATAATTTCATTAAATCTATAAAATATTGAACAGAAATATTAAACAAATCTGTAATTCAAACGATTCCCCTCAACCCTAAGCTCATTAAAGAGCAAATACTAAGGAAAGCATTTATTATAGTGAATCCTGTTATAAAGTCTCTGTTAACAATTATATGTTTCTTTCGCCAAGAGGAAAGATCAACAATTTAATTTGGGAGAAAAAAAGAACAGATACAATTTATGCAAAAAAAAACATATATCCAAAAAAAATGTGACGAAAAGTTCTCTGAATTGAATGAATGAGGGGTCATTCACTAAAGTTACCTGAAAATGTATATATAGGAATGCAGGTTGAGACAAACACACTGGTTAAAGCGTATATTGATACAGAATAAAGTGTGTTTTGACCCAAGACATGTTCATATAAACAAGTAGGACTAATGATTGAATTTCAACAATATGAGGAGTTAATCAATAAGAGTGAAATTTGTCCATGATAATAGGAAAAAGAAACACGTTGGATTATCTTTGCTGAGGACAAATTCTTATTAAGCTAGTAATTATCTGTTGCCTTGTATTACTATAATGTATTCATACTTTTGCTGTATGATATATGATATGCTAATTTAATTTAATTTCATCATTACCATAATACTAGTATGATGGAAATTTGCAATTTGAGGAAAACTGCTAATAACATCAAATTTCTAATGAGCCCCCACCCACCACAGGAAAAAAAATCAGGTACAGTTCATCAGCTTTTGCAAGGGAACTATGTTCACTATTTTGAATATTCATAGCTGCTAGGAAGCCAGATTAGATTAATTTTTAAGTAGCACCCATGACTTTTCATTTGACACAGAAAGTGGAGTTGAATTTCTCAAGTAACCATTTTGAATATTTGACTTACAATAGCTTCATAGCCACTGTGTACTAAAAAAGTATGTTAAAAAAAGTTAAAGGTCGAAGAGACAAACAATAAGAAATTAGAAAATGCCTAAATCAAGGTTGTCCTTGCATGCCAAATTCAGAGCCCTTATTTCAATGCATTATAATACATTAGTATCTTAATTGCATCAACAAATAGTTTATGGCTGGAGGCACCAGTTGCTCATGGGTTGTGAAATCTCCATCCTTGGAAGTTTTTAAGACCTGAGAAATCAAAGGCTTGGCTGAGATGATCTAGTTAGAGATGGTCCTGCTTTGAATGGGGGTTGGACTAGATGACCTTCTGCAGTCCCTTCCAACCCTAATTTTCTATGATTTAGTATTGTGTTTTATCCTTGCTGTTCAGCATGTTGTCCCATGCCTTGCTTCCTTCACATTATTCAAACCCATCTCTGAAGACAGAAATATTCATTTCCTCATGGGCTTTCCTGTGGTTCTAAATACTACAGTACCTGTGAGCTCCTCAGCCACTATTTTACCTATGAGGCAAGGGGTGATATTATCCTCATTTTACAGATGAAGAATTGAAACACCGACATACATGAATAAAATAAAGGGGGGAAGTGTCCATTAATTTTAGGTGCCCAATCTAATATACTTGGGTTCTGACTTTTCATGACGCCTTGCTTTGTATAGACCGTAACATGTTCAACATGCAGATCCCAATAGTTTTTTGCTGTAATGTAAGTACCTACCACTAATACCAATCAAACTGCAGGCTCTCTAGCTGGGAATACAGCAAGACAACCACATGATTAAAAGCAATCGTTAGAACATATTAAGCGATGCGTCCGATATCACGCTGGAATTCTGTGGCAAATTCAGCGATAAAAATCCATGCATGTCTCCAAGATGGCATTAGATTTCTTTTTCAATGGGACCATCTTTTCTCCATCTACAATCCCTACCCTCAGTTCCTAAATGCTTCCCAACTTTGGTAACAAAAGAAGTCAGGGTCTGACACAAAATACACTCCTTAATTACACAACCCTGATTAATTCCCTTCAACCTATGCCCTGAATCAGGCAGCCTCTACCGGGAAAATATGATCATTTAATTAAAATGTAGCATCCAAGTGTATATGATTAAGTGGGTAGGTTTGATTGTGCTTGTATTTGTAACTTTTGTGTACTTGACTAAGCAACATTAACCTCCTATGGCTGCAGTAATTATTATTATTGTAAACCAAGAATACGCCTGAAATTCCACTCTATGTAACAATGTTGCCTCCCATATGGTTTCTCTCAGGGATCAATGGTACAAATTACTGCTACATGATTTAGGAGAATAACTGATAGCAACACTAAGTTGTCCCATCCACAAGGTACTGGAGCAATATAAAGCAACATTTGCCAGTAGGTTTCTCACCCATTTGCTGAAGTTAAAGAAATGCTGAGATTCAAAAATTCTGGGATCTATTCTAGGGTCTGAAGAGAGTTTAACTCCAGGTTATAGATCCTCCTGTCCTTGGCCCCTCCAGCCTGTCCTTGTCTATTGCCCGTTCCCAGCCTCCTCTCTCAGAAGCATCCCTCATCTTCAAAATACTTAAAAGCAAACAGGCAAATCAGAAACAAATCCCACAATCAATGCTCCAGAACTAGGGCAATGAAGGTTTATACTTCCTAGAAATTAAAACCAGACTGGACCTTAAAATCATCTGGTCTGAGTTCATGTAAATCACAGACTTTAAATTTCACCCACAACAAATAATCTATATCAAGTCCAAAGAATTGATTAGATAAAAAAAAAAAATCAACTGGAGGGAAGGCAAACTTATTTAGCTGGAATTCAGATTTTTCTCAAGAACTACTCCAATGGTGAGGAATGACCTAAGGCAGCATCGAAAAGCTACCACAAAACCTCCTCGCTTTATATTCCAAGTACACAGGACAATTTTTTAATCCACCTTCATTAATAAAAACAAGCAGCAAGAAACTCAATTTATATATACA
>JAGPOW010002514.1:68524804-68621150 GCA_030014935.1 Caiman crocodilus | reverse complement strand
GGGTCCTGTGACCCTGGCACTCGTTCCTGCCATTGGCGGGGGGTCAGACTAGATGGCCTGCTCTAGGCCCCTTCTGACCCTAGATACTATGATACATCAGTGCTAAATTAGTTCTAAGGAAGCAACTATAGGAAGAGAGAAAAAGCTTGACTCAGTATGACAGAGGTGAAGGACAGAAAATGGAATAAGAGGAAATATATTCATTTTTAATATTTTTTTAATTTGAGGCTTGTTATAATTCATGCAATAAAATCAAATATAAAATGGGAGTTGAGTGGCTCGCAAGTCATAAATACACTTTAGAATTTGGACAAATCATAAACCACTCCATCTCTACTTGTATAGTTTATTATGATGTCACCTGAAACCTTCAATTAATTTATTAGCTTGTAATTCATAGATACCCATTAGTTACTCTGTGAACACTCACTCTTTCTCTCTCAGGATTCCCACCTCTACTTGCCTAAGGCTGTTCATCTACTATCATGCCAGGGTTGGGATTACACACACACTTTCCTGCTGCAGTTTTCTAGCTTTCAAACATCATACCTTCCACTATTTAAGGTCCAGGAATTCAACACAAGGCTCATGCTGAGAAGGCGGCAAGTAGACTACCAGGGTAACCCCAGTTATAACCGTGTCACTTGGGAACTAAGGCAAGAAAAAAGGCCAGTTCTTTCTGCTAGTAAATAACATTTAAGAGAAGTATTTATATGCCCCAAGGGTGTACTGTATTTATCAGTCTGTGTTTTCCCAGAAGGAACAGAATAAAACGATGGCATCTGCACTTTGTCCAAGCTCAGAAAGGGACATAATCCAGCTGCCAATGTTCTGCTTCAGGAACCTGGACCGAATTCAGTGGGAGACATGGAGGGGAAAATCAATAGCAGAGTTTGGTCTGAAGTTTGCAATCCGTCTCGGATAACTTCATATTTGCTCATCCATTTCCTTTAGTTCAATGCCAATGCCTAGATAGAGCAATAATTGCTAGAAATTTTCTGATGCCCTTATACTTGACTGTGAGTGTAGGTGTGTTTCTTGTCTCTGGAGCTTCACTTGTAAGTGGGTGTGTATCTTTAGAGGTTTATAAATGCATACTATTGTTAATTTATGCTGTGGTAGCCCCTTATTTCAGAGCAGAATGTCTTTAAATAAGAAATTATAGAGCATAGTCTGCATGTATTCTTTGGTTATATTAATAAACTGAGAAAAAGGTACCACAGTTAAGGGTGATATACAAAATGTTAAGGTAGGCAGATGTAATATTTATATTTGAAGTGCATACATATTTATATATGGTACACACACAGAGACATGCACACACTCGTTAAGCAATAACTCACTCACTCCCACGTTTGGGCTCAATGTGGTTTTAAAAATAGATATCTGTGTGCATAGAAAGTTTGTAAAGGGACGTACGAATAAAAATAAACACTAACAGAATGATTGTGATGGACACTGTGATCTTGTGTAAGAGTCAAATGGGTCCAAAATGACAGTTTGGGTTTTTTCCCCCATCAGAACTGAAATGTTTCAGTGAAGTTTTTGTTTGGAGAGAAGATGGTAGGGTGGAGGGAGGCAATCCCACCTTTCCGTCCACCATATACCTTCCACTTGCCTGGGGGGTAGCACAACCTACGTGTCCCTCTTGGTCCCTTTGCTTCTCACCATTGAAACGATGTAAAACAAAACTCGCCCTGGAATGAAACCAAATTTCAAATTGTACCAATGTTTCATGGAACAGGGGCTCATACGTGTGCTTTTGTTTTGTTTTCCTGGCTGTCCCACCATCATGGACTGAGGGCTTGTTCTGTATGCGGTATGAAGTCTAAGGCACAGTAAGCATTTAATCTAAAATGTTACTGGGGGGAAAAAGGGCTTAAAGAGGTTTTTTTATGTTCCTTCCCTCACCTCCCTTGAGTTTCTATGGTCTCCACAATTGATGTTTCAGGAAACATTTAGATAGAAAGAAGAAAATAGAGCATGAGCAGAGAATATTGTGAATTATACCCCTGTATAATTTGAAAGAGGTATAACTAGTAAACTGTAAATTATAAATTCTATTGGGATCAGGAATAGGTGAATGTACACTATCTGTGATGAAGGTGGGATAGTACTATGTAGTAGTGTGCATGCAACAGATGGCTAATATTGTGCCCTAACACTAGATGGTGGAGAAGCAGGCAGTAGTCTGATTGATTTCAGCAAATGGCTATCCTGGGATGAACCTGGACAGATGACACTTGAACCAATGGGATCTATACTAGTGGAGTTTTGCCCCTACTTTCTTCAGAGAAAACTAGTCTATACTATCTAGTCAAAATTACTCCATCTTGGGGATTTACGCTATCTTCCCATCACTTTTTAACATCAGGCAACAGTGACCAGCAGCAGTAAGCTACCCTGGAGTTAAGCCAGTAAGATAAATCAGGGGTCATCTGCATTCAGCCCAGGGAGTCACTTGACCAGAAGACAGCAGGGGCTGGGATGCACGTAAATGCAGGTCCTGAGCCAAGCTGACAGAAAGGGAAAGATTCCTGCTGTGAGAAGGCTTTTAGGACTGACTGACATCTCACCAAGCCTGAGAACAAGCGAGGTGTGCAGGGCTGGTAGGGAACAGAAACACTGAATAAATGGAGGGTTTCAGTAACCAGCTAGTGGCCTTTGATACAAGTTGGAGCCAGTGACTTATGCTGTGTTTGAGTTTGGACCAGCAGCTTGGGTTGGAACTGTTAGGGGTGAGAGGAGATCCTACTGGTACCCCAGGGGTGCATGCTTGTTGTAAGCTTTGCCAGGGGCTGTGGGATTGAAGCCCAGAAGCAACTTGGATTAAATAAGGTGGTATCAGAGAGCAAGACTGAAGCCTAACCTGGGCTGAAGCCAGACAGGGTTAACAAGTGCCATGCTCTGACCAAGGGGAGAAAGCAGCCACAGCAGAGGGTAGCCAGGACCCAGGGCAGAATGAGCCAGTGGATGAGGAGCCCAAGGGGGGGAGAAATATGGCCAGGGGCCTGAAGCCTTGGAAAGGCGAGACCAGGGCCAGGAGCTCACAGCCCAGAGAGGTGAGAACCAGGGCCAAAGGCCCACAGTCCAAGAGGGGCTGAGACCAATAAGGGCCTAGAGACCTGAATCATCAGAGAGATTTAGATCTGAACTGTCACTGTTATGAAATACTGGAAACACCTGTAAGGTATGAATATGGCTATAGGGGAGTTTGGAGACCATGAATAGCCCAAAAGGCTCCTCTTGGGACACCCAAAGGCACAGAGGACCCACCTGACATGGGGGAGAAGGGATTAGACTGAGGGTCCTGGAAAGATCCGCTGGCAGAAAAATAAAGGTTCACTCAAAGACCCTTGGACACCACCCCCCCACCTTTCCAAACCTATTAAGAAGATCAAGGCATGGAAGATAAAAGAGAAAGGAGAGGGTATTTCGGGACTGAGCTGGGCAGGAGCTGTCTGGTCATCAGGGGATGTCCTGGCCACCTCTGAGGAGCCATCCTGCTAGAATATGTACTCATACCAGAGATACAAGACAAACTTGATGGACGGGTGTCATTCAAAACAAAAATTTAGGTACAACTCAAATCACTGTTTCATTCTCAGTTCACCACAAGTGTGGCAGAGACAGATTTGCTAGATATAAGAACAGCACTGTTGGCATATTCTGAATAATTTTCTAAAAGGTCATTCAGGAATGTGGTCTTGCCAGTAAATCTGCTGCAATGTAGAGTTTTGGCTGTCTTTTATGGGTGCTGACAAATGGGGCTTCCACTTTAAAGTACATAGGAGGTTGTATTTACTGTAGCAAATGTCACAGAATTGCTGTAATGAGTCTGCAACGAAGTGTTTGAGACTAATAGAGCACTTGCCAGGAGGAACAGCTAGTTTAGAGAGCTGTGTGTTGGGACGACCTCACCATTTCTACAAATACCTTTGGAGAAGTGACAGTTGATCTTGCGACAAGAGGAAACAATTATAAGTCATAGAAATGTCAGCTTTTTTTAATGTGAAGTGTCTTCCTTTTGCATGTTTGAATAAGGAATGTGCTTCTACTGACCCAAGAAAGATAACTACTGTCACCCAGTACCCGACCTCTATCACCATTTAAAATGGAATAACACTCAAATGCATGTAGTTAAAGGGTGGGTTTGTCATCGCTTTTACTCAAATCTTTAAAAAAAAAAATCCTGTATTTTTTTCAGTGTTAACTTGCACAACCTCTGAATTTAAATAAAGAGCTATATAGGATGGAGTGTGCCAGATTCTAACTTCTACACTTGGGGTGAATACAGAACACCACCATTAAAGCTGATGGAACCCATCCATTTTTTACCTTTTTCTTCATTTGTCTTTGTTTCCACCCCACCCTGCCCATAGATGCATTGAATACCTGCAATCCATTAATACTCTTATAAATGAAACCCATATTTCTTGAAACAGCATTAGGATGCAGATCTCAAGGACTGCTTGGGATGTGCACAGAGGAGTAGAATACACGCCCTTCTATGCGCCTTCAAAAGCCCCACTTTCAAAAGCACAGGCACTTTTCCAATGCCATCTCCCTGTCTTTCATGTCAGCAACCAGTAGTTTAAATATCATGTCTGGCTATGGCATAGTCCAAACAGGACAGTTAAGTTCTCAATGCAGTTCTCATCAAGCCAAACCTGGAAACAACAATGTCCTGAAGAAAATGCTGCTGATCTCTCACATACCATTTTGCACTGCACCAAAGTAAAGATCCTAGTTGTGTTATTTGATGCTCTTGATTATTTTTGTGCTTGTATAAGTTTTCACCATGAAGGTCACATTATACAGTTAATGCAGAATTTCACAACAGCAATAGTTCATGCCTCCCAAGAGGGAAAGGCATAAGCCACCAAAAATGCAAATGACACATCCCTGTAATCTTGCATGAAAGTTAACTTTAGAGGATGTGGAAATATTCCTAGTGCAAGGGCAGCCAACCCGCAGCATGCATGCCACACGTGGCAGGCACAGCCACTTTGTTTGGTGGTAGGGAGCAGGGGGACAGGGAAAGATGAGGCAGGAAGTAGTTGAGCAATAGATCAGGCAGGAAAAAGAGGGCAGCACAATGGATCAGGCAGAGGGTCATAGTGACGCTGGAGAGGCGCTGTGGCTTCCTTTGCAGAAGTTCTAAGAAAAAGGTTGGTCCTCACTACCCCAGGGGGTATAGCAGGCTATTCTGAGGCTGATCCTTGACTGCAGCTGTCTCACATACAGTGCAGCCAGTGACAGAAGAGGATTGCTATTTTAACCCATCTAAGTCTCCAGTGCAGGTGGCAGATCAGTCTGCATGGGCCCTGCAAAATAATCTTACTCTTACAGTCCACTCTGTGCCACTGTGAGATACAGAATACTAGGCCAGGTAGAGCTGTGGTCTGACCTAGTATCTCTTTCTGGCCTCTCTTTGGGTACCTACAGACAGGAGCTGGACTTACATTTACCTAACTAGGTTTACATAGATCTAAGTACCAAGGATTTACATTTGGGGAGGTTAAAGCAGGCAAAAAACTGCCAGCCTGGTCTAACTTACTTTATGTAAATGATCCATTAAAAGTTAGATTAGGAATAGGTTAGCCTGATCTAAAGAACATCTTAAACATTCAGTGAACAGGGGACTGGTAAAGTCCAGCTGCTTGCTCCAGCTCTAAGACTGCACTCTTCTTACCCTCCCCACCCTGACCAGGCTATTCTTATCCCCCATACCTCTGGATAGACAACTCCTGCTGCAAACCTGCCAGTCCTCCCAGACCCTCCAACCCTTTTCCCCTGCTTTTGTGGACCCGTTAGTCCCCTCCCCCCCAATCCTGTACACCCCTCCCTTCTGCCCTGACTGACTTAGATCAGACTCCCAGCATGGCTCCCAGTACTGGTGACAGTTTGCTCAAGTGGGACCCAATCTATCATCAAGCAGCTTAAAGTAACCCACATGATCACAGAGCAGGTGGTGTGAACATGTATATACCCTTGTATTCTTATATTCAATTCTGAAGGAAAGCCAAGGTTTGTCTTAGTGCTTTGACATAACTTGGAGGAGCTTCTGGAGTTCATTCAGTTGCCTGCAACATGTCATTGTTCCAGGAGTCATTCAAGTAATCACGAAGGAAGATATGTCATAGTTGAGGAAAATCCAAAACTTGGCTAATTCAGAGAGAGAGAGAGAGCAGAGCCAGAAGTTACTACCAGTTGCCCTCATGGACATCAGTTATTTGGTATGAAAAGAAGGGCTCTACTAGCTTACTGATTCAACTGAAAAGTTGCCCATTTTTGCTACCATCTTTATTCGCTGCTGATGAAAAATGCATTTCAGAGAACGCTATTCTCATTTTCTATCCTATTACTAATAAACATGCAAGCCTTGGACATTACCGTTCAAGATTTAGTGCAAGGTATGTGCAGGGGGGTGTCAAGGGAATTCTTGACTATTGCATGTTTGCTCCTTGCATCAGCTGAGTGATCCTAGCACTTCCACATGAGGGTGGTTTGCTGTGGTGCAAAACCAAGATTACCTTTCCTATTGCTTTTGTTCTCAATTAGGAGACAACTAATTTCAAAAATGAGGATCTAGGCTACATTTAAAGAGTGAAATCTGGTCTATATTGATGTACATGGTAATTCTCTCATTGGCTTTAAAGAGACAGAAGTTTACCCAAAATACAAAGGAAAAATTGTCATTATTCACTTGCAGTAATGAATATATGGGTACTGTGCTATTTAGAATGATATTTAATTCTGTGCATTATCTTCTGAAAAATGAGAAATATATTATATTGGCAAATACAGACAATGAGAGTGTTCTGAAATGGTAGGTTTGGTATATAATTACACATTATTTAGAGATTTGAATGCAGAGGAACTTAAGACAAAAAAAAATAACTGTTCCTAGTAAAAAAGGTTGAGAATATTACTGCTGCTTTTCTTGGGGAATGCAATAAAAAAATCCTCATCTACTAAAATAAACAGCTCCTTAGACCTGTGGCAACTTTTTTCATCATTTGGTTTCTTTCCAAACAGTTTGTTTTTTAAAAGTAGATAACCTATTTCTCTGAATAAATGTCTCAGTTGGATTTAGGGTGAGCAGCTACTCTGGTGAGGCAGCTAGCGACAGCTCAAACTTTGCAGGGCTCTGGGTACCCAACCTCTGATCATTTTGGTAAAGTTAGTAATTAACCTGTAACGTGACTGGTAATCTGCCAACACTAGATTACAGTAAGGCTAGCATTTCAAAGTAAATTTACTAAATCTATATGGTTTCCTTTATAGAAAAGAGTCTACAGAATTAGAGATGAAACCAATATGAGATGAAATGAATGGGGTTCTATAAATGTTGCTTATCTGCAGTAATTACCCGAAAAAGAAGTAATAGATTATTCTGTTTACAGAATGCTTTAGCACAAATATCATTGCATATTAAATATACAGACTACTATATTAGCACTCTAGATACTACACCACCTTCTCTTAAAGTCAATAGTACTTCACTGGGAAAACTTATAAATAAGTATGAGTACTCCTTTCAAATGGCCCAAGACATTGTAATGTTATTTTCATGTTAATTCTGCAGTATTGTGGAGTTTTGTTGTAGTATGAAGCTGTATCATAATACGAAGAGGAGGGTTTTTAAGTTTGGGTTTATGGTAAAGCACACAAGCAGTTAAATAACACACGGGGGGCGGGACCCTACCAAATCGAAACCACAACAACACAGCTCTCTGTGCCGTATACAAGCTTCAGTAGGAGCGCGGATGTCTCTCTCAAGACTGCAGCAGCAGAATACTAATAAACATTCTTCCCATGTAATGTCCCTCTAATGGACAGGGTAGAGGGAGAAATCAAAAGTATCACTTATGTGTCAATTTGTATCTGCCTGAAGATTTTATTTTATTGCTGCCTTTATGACTTACAGTACAGTCAACAGTAATTGACCATATTCTGTCTGCACTCTGACTCAAAGTACCTCATTCTTCATGGCACACTTTATACCCAATATTGGCCAAATTTTGCCTTTCAATGCATGAACATGATTCCTATCACTTGTAATAGAAGCAGAATGTGCACAGTGAAGATCAGAATTTTGGGGAGCTAATATGGACGGGGCATTTCATGTACTTGGCAGTAGAGTGCACGAAAGAAACACTTAGCAGCTAAAAAAAAATTTGCAAGGATAGCGGCATTTCAGGCTCTTTTCATGTCTTTTTTTCTGTGGCTAGCTAATGACTAGGAAAAGGAATAACAACTCCAAATAGACCCATATTTCCTACCAACACAGAATGCACTAGGATATGGTCTGCATACAACAGCACTGCAGCCGAGGTCTTTCAGGGTCTTTTAAAGAACTTTCCCACCCTCTTCCTAGAGGGTCAGTATAGTATGTGTCCATTTTTTTCCCCCTTGACTTCTCTCCCCTTATATGAATACGGGTAAAAAACTTGCTACACCTGAGCTGAACTATATTTTGAGCAAAAGCATTTATAAGTGCAAATCCCCATTGGGAACAAACTCATTCCTTAACATTTTCTGAAGAATGGAACATACCGCTCTCTCTCGCACATGCACACACTCTACAAGCCCTTTATACTCCCATACACTAACACCTTGCACCATCCAGGGACCGCAAAACAATTTGTAGACCTTAAAACTCACCAGGCAGTTTGCAGTCAATTGAACTAATACAGAGAGACAGAGAAAGAGTAAATGACTACCTCAAGGTCATGCTATGAATCAGCCAAAGACAATTAAAAGCCAGCATAATTAATGGAAGTCCCTGTGTGGATTGCAATACCTCAGTGGTTGGAGATGGAGATGTCAGTCTGTCAGCAGCTCAGAAGCATTCTTCTGGTTTTATTTTGGATTTTGTTCAAGAAAATCCTCCTCTGAATTCCTTACCCAACCCAGAGTTCACTTTAAATCCAAGTTCTGGCCAGTCCTATTATACTGGGCTGTCTTGATATCAGTCATATCAGCTCAGGCTCTCCTCTTTAAATCAGTGCTCCGAGGCTGGTGATCACTGGACCTCAAATCTTGAGTCACAAACCCTTACTTCCAACCACTAGATGACAGTGGAGATGAACACAACTGTCTGTACTGTTGAGATCGACTCCAAGGGCCAACCTCAGCAAGGCAAGGTGCGGAAGAGCTGCTCGTCCCTAGCATACCTTACCTTGCAGCCCACAACCCGGTCATCCGCACTGTGCTTCGTGTTCCTTGAGCAGAGCCTTTCTGGAAAGTACTCAGCAGGCAATCTGCGTGTCTTCCTGTGCTTGGCTGTAATTATGGGCAATCAAGACAGAAAGCGTAGCATGAAAGGGCTGCCCATAGGACTGCTGTTTGGCTGACTTCATCTTTGTGCTGACTTCATTGTCTGAGTGAATGCCAAACTGACCAGAGAGAGGGACAGGCTGGGAGGCAAGTTCATCCTCAGACACTGCAGTTCAGCAGAGCTTCCAAGGAAGGGTTGAAGCTTCATTGGGGGCTAAGATTAGTGGCTTTTCAGCGCAGGTGGTCCGTGAGGCTGGCTTTGAGGTCAGAGTTAAGGTTGAATATAACTGTAGACTTTTCTCTAATGATCTCTTCCACTTCCTTTGCAGTTGGCTCAACTTTGAAGCCAGAGATGGTATGTTGTTCTGTCCTCTGCCACCCCTCTCCATCTCGCCTGAAATAGGAACTGCTATCCTCACTTAACAGCGAACTAGAGAGGCTGCATTCTGATGAAAATACTCTAGCAAGGAGAGTTTTTTCCTTACTGCCTCTTCATGTTAGGTGTGCTGCTAGTTGGTTAGAGTTTCCGAAGCTGCCTTTGAACTTTAAAGAGCTTTGTCTTCTTCGTTATTTCTCATATTTTCCAACTAGCACTGTCAGCACGCTGTTCCTTTGAAGATGTGCATCATGGCTATACAGTGTCCCAGTCTTTTGTGACAGTGAACGTATTTCAGAGTAACACCAAAGATAGAAATCACAACAGCATGCTCCTTTAAGTCAGAGTTTGGTTGATATTACAGCACCTGGCCACACAGCCTGTGTGAGAAGACATAGTAGTAGCTGTGACTGTTAACTTTCTAAATTTTTCATTATTATTATTATTATTATTATTATTACTATTATATCTGAGAATGTAGCCCATAGCAACAGGCTGGGGAGATGAGATTGCAGTGAGATAAGGCACACACGAGAAAAAAAGTGTGGCAAATTGTAATGACAAGGCTGGATGGCTAGCTTGTGATGTAGTGAAATTAAATCCATTCCCAGAGAAAAGGAAATACGGATATGTTATGCTAGTTATGACAGCATTGCACACACCCTCGCTGTACATATAGGCCTGAAGGATTCCATAGGTAAGGTTAGAATATGTTCTCAGTTCAAGCACTCATAGCAGGTGCCGAAAGAAAAACCACAGAGATAGGAAAGGTCTGTTCAGCCACCTAAATCCTACTTTTGCTAATACAAGATTGTTCCTTCAAAACTGTTGCTTCATAGCAATAAACAAGGATCCTGGTTTTCTCTATCTGAAACACAAATTCTCTACTAAAAATCGCAAATACTCTGCTTAAAAAGAACAAAATCTGTGATTAAAATGAAGCGCCACTATGTATATCGATATCAATTGAACACAATGTTTTATTGATAGATTTAGAATTTTAAAGCAATTTGGAAGCCTACCAGAGCCTCAATCACTGTGATAAAATTAATTCTAAATACCTATACATTTTGTTATTTGATTTTGGAGGGGTTTTTTATCATGGAAAATGAGACCTCCTCCTGCTCCCTTAGCTCACCAGGATGCAGGTCTAGGCCCCTCACTCACAAGCTACAGCTCCCCAGCTCTGCTGGTGGCCCCTCCCTCCCCCCCCACCCACTGCCCTCCCCACCCCAGCCCTGCCATAGGGGACCCCCAGCTGCCAGAGCTATGGGGCCAGGGACCCGAGTCTGCAGCCCCCTGCCTCTCACAGCACCACCCGAGCCCCAGATGCCACCCATGAGAGATGGCAGCTGCTGTGGTAGAGCAGGGCACGGAGCCTGGCTCCCCCTTCTCCATAGGCAGCACAACTGAAGTGGAGCCCTGGGTGGGAGAGATGCGGGCTGGGCTTGGGCTCCCTGCCCTGCTACCCTCCTCCCAGGGCCTCCACAGCCTGACAGGAGCCAGGTGGCTCCAGAGCCAGGTGGGGAAGCTCTTTTCTGCTGCACCACCCTGGCAAGGTGCCCCCTGCCCGCCCAGCAGCAGGAAGGGGGACAATTCCACAGACACCCCCACTGCTGCCAGGCACCTTACCACAGTGGTGCAAGGCCCACAGCAGCAAGCAGCTTCCCTTCCCTTCCCAGCCCTGCCATGCTGGGTCCTGCCTGCTGGCGTACAAAGGCCCTAGGGCGAGAGCAGTAGGACGGGGAGCCTAAGCCTATAGCAGACGGCCTACCCCTGCCCCATGCACAAATCTAGGAGGACGTTTCGCCCTGCCTCCCACTGGTAATGTGCACAGTGGCAAGGAACCAGACCCAACCCCCTCTACCCTGTGGACAAACCATCTATGGCTCCATCCCACTCCCCAGCCAGGCCCAAAGCTGGGCATGGCCCTGGGCCCCAAGCCCCATGCACCACCCCAGCTGGGCAGCATCCCCAGCCCCAGCCTCAGCCTCAGCCCTGCCCAACTCCCTTCCTTCCCTCCTATGAGGGCCTCAACCCCCCACCAGACTTACTTGTGGGAGCTGCTCTCCAGGCTGCCTGGTGGCCATGTGCATGAGTGAGCGCACACATGCACGTGGCCTCCCCTGCCTAACCTCGCCCCAGCCCTTTCCAGGCTGGAACTCTGCCAGCCTGCAGAGAGCTCTTTGCAGAAGTGGAAAATCAATGTGTTTCTCTGTTAAAATGAAAACCCTGCATTTTTCTTGGTTAAAAGGGAAAATCCATGTCTTTTTTCCATTTGTCCCTGGAAATGGAAAACCCAGATCCCTGGTAATAAACTAGTGAGAGCTGAAGAAGTGCACCCTTTTATACCACTCAGTAAAAGTGACTTATCCATGATCACATAGCAGGTCAGTGTAATCAGATCCTCATCCCAGGGGTGACTGGAACACCCTCAGATAGCCACACAACCCTTATCCTGCTCCAGCTCTAGGGTGCCTTCCCCTTCTCAATAGTTTGCCATGCCTTGTTGCAATTGCTTGATTGGAACGGAGGCTGCCTAATGGGTCTTAGAGCAAGACCTAGTTCCTTTAGATGCTAGCTAGTTCTCCCAGGGTACCTGTTAGCTTTAGGGGCTAATCATGGCCTCTGACCTGCCCTACAGCTGTACCCATGCCTTGTAGGTGTTACCAATTTGTAACTTCATTGGACACTTGATCCCAGTCCAATACCAGGCCACATCAGGCCTTTGCACTCTTGTTCAGAATCCCAAGTTACCAGACTCTGCCTCTCTTCTCTCGCTAGTTCCCTTAGGCTAGGCCCACTGTGCTGGGCCCGACTTCTGGGTCTCAGCCCAAATCTCACCCTCTCATACTGTGCCCTGCTGAGGCTCTGGGTCTCTGCCCTGCCTCAGGTAGTGAGTCGGTTCTGGCTCTGCCTGGGCTCCCATCTCTGCTGTACTCATGCACAGGACGCTGGCCCTGGCTCTTCACGCCCTGGATGCTAGGCCCCCTGGCCCTTGTCTGGCTTCTGTCTGAGCTAGGCTCTAGCCTCTCCCTCTTTCTTTAGCCTTTGATCTCCCCCTTGTGTCTAAGCCCTGAATCAAGGCCCCTGGCAGGGCTCTAAACACTGGAGTGCCCCTGGCACCCTGTTGTGGGTTAAACCCCTAGGCACGCATCAGGCATCCTGCCCCCTGCTTTGGTTTAATGCCCCTCTGCCCACCATGGCTTCTGCTCACTCCCCTTTTGGCTACTCCCAAGTCACTGGTTGAAACTGTAGCCCATGGGGAAGCCTTCTGGCAACCACAAACTAAATCTCCTCTAGGTCCAAACTTAAAGAACAACTACCTGCCTGCATAACAAAACTTGCCCTTGCCTTCCAAGGGAATATTTCCTGTACTCTGTTCACCTTCCTGCAGATAGCCCCAGTGCCGGCCAGGAGAGCTCCTGCATGTGCCTTGCTCTGGAGCTCTTGCTTCAGCAGCTTCCAGGGCCTAACTGATCCCCTGGCTCAGGGCTTGTGTCTATATACCTCCCTGGCCCTGCTCCCTGCTGCTCAGGTGCCTCCCGGAGCTGCCGCAGGTGCTTCCTGATTCAGCTTGCAGCTCAGCCTCCGGGTGACTTACTGCTGCTGGTCTCTGCTCTGCTCCTATCCTGCCTCCCCATGCAAGGCTCTAGCCCATGGTGCTACTGCAACACAGCCACTTCTGTGGCAAGTGCTTGCATCAGGTAAATCCCTGAGTACCTCTTCCCTGGCAGCCCATAACGAGTAGTTTTCCTCTCCTGGGGCTCTCTCTGCTGGTCCTTCACCCTTAAAGTAGCAGAAGCCTTCGGCTGTCTGTTTCAGTCAGGAACAGGTTCCACTCCTGATTCCCAGGCTGACCCCCGCCTGTTACCTGAAACTTAAAACCTGTGCTTTGTTCAATCTAGTTTTAATTGTCCATAAATAATGGGTTGTCCACTACGTGCCTAAAGAGTTGATTCTACAATCTAAAAGGTCAAGAAAATATTTCAGATGGGCATTCTTAATTTCATTCCATTAATCCCAGTTATGCTCCCTTTTCTGAGAAATTCAAGTTACCTTGTCAGTGGCGGTATTAGGATACCTGAAAACAGTCTGCCTTAAGGCTGACAGAATGACTAAACAAACCAAACATTAAAGGATGAACCAAAATCTAATCATCTGTGTTGACATTTGCCAAGCTAACTTTGAACATTCAATGTTGAGTTTGGCAGAATATTACAGACGAAGATATAGCAACACATCAGTCATATCAGTTAAAAAGGGAACGTATACTATATGCAGCGATTACCGTATTATATTCATATTGCAATGTATTATAGGATTTAGTATATGCAACTCTGGAGCCCTATGCTATAGGAGTGCGTGGTATTTTACAGCAATCGAGTTCTGATACCATTAATTTATGTGAAGTGTAGGGATGCATAATAACTTCTTCTGCCCATTCAAGTTAATAGGATGACTTGGAGAGAATAGATTACCTATCTGAGTAGAGGTTTGTTAAAATGGGAAGAAAAGCGGTCCATGTTCCCAGCTATGAAGAGTTAAAAAAACAATAAAGAAAGAGACAGAACATTTGAAAAAGGGGAGGAAGAGCAAATGGTTAATGAAAAATAATATTTTGCCTTTTCCCATTAAAAAAAAAACCCAAGAAAAACCTAGGGCGAGTCATAAGGAAGTCCTGACTTCCGAGTCATTAGCAATGAGTCTAGACAAGGCACTGGATGATAATATTCTGCAGGGGAGAATATGATGTAAGGCAGGGGTGGGCAATTATTTTAACTGGCAGGCAACTTAATGAGTTTCTGGTAGGCTGTTGAGGGTTGCATACCTAAAAACTTTCAGAAGATAGCATGTTAACAAATTATAGATAGAAAGCAAATCATAAAAATCAAACAACTACTATAACGTATTTTAATTTTATTTAAAAAAATGTTGGTCTCGATTTATGCTTTTTGAGTAGTGTATATAGAAGTGATTGCATAAAAGCTCAAATTAAAGTGTTATTCGTATACATTATGGGGGGGGGTGCTGGGTGTGTGGGTGGGAGGTGGGTATGCAAATGTATGTGGGGGGGGGCTGCTCATGCACTAGGTCCCATGGGCTGGCTGGGGATGGGGTGGGGTGGCGGGGCGAGGGAGAGGGCAAGGGTGCTTGCAGCAGAGCTCATCCGGGAGCTGCATCTACACCTGCACTGATATCCGCCCCCCTCCCATTTAGCCCATGGCTGCCCTGAACATGCTCTGCTTGGGGCCAACCCCCACCTGAGGCAGCCTATGCTGGACTTCCACCCACCCCGACTTGGGCAGCTGCCAGAAACTGTGTGCGCTGGCCAAGGCCAAGGGAGTGCCACCAGTGTGGGCTTCCCCGGGCAGCGTTCAGTCCCATGCGGAGCACCATGGGAGCCGCCACATGCTGGATACAATCAATTGGTGGTCCAGATCCAGCCCGTGGGCCATATTTTCCACACTCCTGATGTAAGGTCTTTCCATCCCCTAATGTCTAATGTCTCTCCCACCCTCTGGAACAGTATAAAATGAACTAATCTTTACTGTGGTTGCATATAGACTGATTTCAGCTGTGCCCAAGTCAGCAGTCAAGAAGCATTATATAAAAGAGCTCATTTTCCCAATCCCCCGAGCACATTTCTTAGAAATATTCAAGTTGTGCTCCTGATTTCTAGCTTTGAACATGAGAAAACTGTACTTCCTTCCATTTCAATTGCTGCCATCTCAATGTTAGCCCTTCCAACATAATTAAGAAGTTAGGGAGGGATGCACTTTGAATAGGAGATGTAGCTCCTGCCAGTGTATCTAGCTCAAAGTCAATCACTTAAAATGATGTGCTGCATAGGGGTAATTCAGCTATCATCACTCTATTTTCTACGAAGTATACAGGCATTTTCTTTTTTAAGATCAGAGCAGACATCCAACAATTGCTGGCCTTAATAAAAGCATTTCCAATTCCGGTTAGAATGCATGTTCTATGCAGCTACATTGTGAACCTGGTTTTACTCGGTTAAAAATTCTACCTACTAGCTTGGCATAAAAAATAAGCCAAGGTAGAATATGAATAAAATTATGGAAAAGATTAAGAACACTTTCAGTGGAGCTGTTCCCTCCATCGCCCCTTCTGCCATTTCATGCTCTGGGGATAGAATAACCTTTGTTCTCAGCACTAAAAGTTAAGTGCAGATAGATGAAAGGGAGTCAAAACAGGCCTTGCAGCTACATGCTGTCCATTACTTTACTCCCCTTCTGCTTAGGATGAGGCAGTTGCATTTGGATCAAATAGAAAGAAATCAACGAGGTCTAATTTGATTAGCAAGCAAGAACGTCAAATGATTTTTAAGTAATCCAAGATCACTGGGAATAAAAGTATTTCAGTTTTACACATGTTGTTCAGTGAATTATAAATTAGATCATTATTGTTTTGACAGCAGCTGAGTTATTTGCAGCTGGTAACTAGTAAGTACAGCTTTTGGTTTCCTACTGACTCTCTGCAAATGTAGCACTAGATAGGATATTACTTCTGTGCAGGTATGGAAAGTCTGGGAAAATATAAAGAACCACAAATAACATGAGCCTCCCAGTTCTGGCATCTGTATTAACCTCTGATGAGGCAGTAATGACACACTGAACTGACATAGCACTTCATCTGAGGCTATTCACTAATTTGCAATATGTTACAAATGAGGCAAAGTGAGCATGCCCATTTTACCAACACTGCAACACAGACTCATAAGATTTTCAGGCCAAAATGAATTGTATAGTTTGATGTCTTGCATTAAAAGGGCATAGGACTTCCTCAAATTAATTACTGTTCAAACTATAGAATATCACTTAAAGAAAAGCAAATTATATCTTGATTTAAATATATCAAATGATTTCCCATTTCTCATAACCCTTGATATGTTGATCTGATCATTAATAACTTTCATTAAAACAAAATTGCCTTATTTTTGATCAAACCTAACTGGTTTCAACTTCTAGCCGCTGGCTTTGCCATGACTTTGTCAGCTATTCATTAGCTTACTAGCAAATGTTTGTTCCCTGTGAAAGTATATAGAGACCATAATCAAATCACTCCTTAACCTTCTTTCTGATAGGCTACAAAACCAATTAAGCTTTTGAAACTTTTACCATAAGGCACTGGTTTGAATGCTTTAATCAGTATTTTGGATATTCTTTGATTTCTCTCCAAGTTCTTAACATTTGTCTTGTATTATGGACACAGCACGGGATGTTTATTTCTGTAGAAGTTGCACCACCACCAAGGAGAAATAAAATACTTTAATACTCTTAACTCAAGATTCCCCTGCTATGCATTTAAGCATTATTTTTAGTCACAGCATCACACTGGGAGCTTCTGTTCAGCTGATTATTCCCTATGAACTGCTTACTGATGTTCACTCATTTTCCCAAGCTCGAGTCCCTCACTAAACGATCTTTGGGGAAAATCCAGATGGGTAAATGAGGCATCAGAACAGGGCTTAGGAAGAATGGAGGCACCAAAATGACAAACACGATCCAGAATGCTTCTGCAGCCACAGTCGCAAAACTCAACAGGTACCTAAATTCATTAGGTGTTTATATTTTAGACTGCAAAGAGGCTAGGCACCTAACATAAGCTTCCAGATGCATGCAGAAAAACGTCAGTGCGAGCAGCTAGTCACGTACCTCCCACCAAAACTTTGTTGTGACCTAGGCGCAAAAGCGGTGCAGTGCCTTGACTAGCCTATACACTTGCACAAGCCTGATCTGGTGGGCTGAGAGACAACTCACACCACCCAACAGGATGGAGTTCAGTACAAAGTACAACAGCCAGAGTCACTTCCACTCACCTGCACAGATGGAGGAAAAAAGTAGTGGCACCACCCACCTTTGGCAGCATAACCTAGTGGTTAGAGCAGTTGGCCAGGACATGGGAGACCTAGTATCTAGGCCCTTTTTATCCTTCACACCCCCAACCCCCACCTCTCAGAAGTGACCTAAGCAACCGTATGGGTAGCAGCACCCTCCAGCCAAGAAGGTAAAAGTCATTGAGCCCAGAAGAAAGCAACCATGCTTGAGACTGATTGTGTGGCCTAGCAGTTAAGGCACTCAGCTGAAAGGGAAACCCTGGACCTAAAATGTGAGAGATGCATGTTTCAAATCTCTCAGAGTGAGGACCCCAAACCCAGGTTTCTGGCTTACTGAGGGGTTACTCTTAATAACTAGTCTTGGGTAAAAAAAAGTGGGTGACACAGACACTATGTCCTCCTTCCACTGTGAAAAGGTAGCTCCTCCCCCTCTCCACTGCTGGGGCCCTTCTTGATGCAGCCACCCAAAGCCTATTCCCGGGTTGCCCCGTGGCCCCTCTTCACCACTGTCACCTCCAGGCCAACCGGTGGGGAAGCAGTGACAGTGCAGAGGAGCCACAGGGCAGCCCATAAGTGGGTTCTGGGTGGCTGCAGCAAGACGCACCTGCCAATCATGAAGGGGAGGGGATGCTTTTTCCCTGTGCTGAGTTGCAGCTTCTGCCCAGTTGCCGCTGCTGCTCACTATGGGCGGGTGAGTCTGGAGCAGGCATGGGGTGGCCCAAAGTCTGGGCCATGGGTGTGGGTCCCCTCCAGTACCACAGGGCTGGGGCCAGTGGTGGTGTCCAGCTACAGAGCCACCTCAGCCCCACAGCATGTCCAGGTTGGCTGCACTATAGGCCAAATAGCACCTGAGCCAGGCAGGACAGTGGGACCTTCTGTGGGCTAGGCCGAGTCCCTCTGTGGGCCAGTTTCAGCCCACAAAACATTTTTGTCCACCCCTGGGGTAGCATCAGCAGGACCCTTGACTAAAGCCTGGTTATGCCCCGCCCCCCCCAGAGCACACCCCCCTCCCCACCACTGACTCCCTCCACCCACCCCATCACTGAATGCCAGTGAAGCTCCATGGGCCGAATCCAGCCACCGTGTTGCAGGTTGCTGACCTCTGACTTAGCGTCATCTGCTAACTGATATAGTAATTATTCTGAATTTTCTTTGGGTCAGTGATAAACCTATCATCCCATCCCAGACCATCCCATCTATCCTTTTAAATAAAGCTTCAATATAGTTTTCTTCTACTGCCCTGTGATTTCCACTCAGTTTCAAACTTTTTGATAAAGCAATATTTAGAGAAATGTCAAACAGTAGTTCCTATTTAACAATCACCTCATTATTATGGGGTGTTAAATATTTAAATCTATGTCATGAACATGTCCTCTGGCTTTTCCCCAGACTCAGGGCAGTAATATTTATCAAATGCTCCTGCCTTTGCTGCATTATTATTTATAATCTATTTATATCTATCAAATCAGGGACACACACCAATTTTTTTGATTCCTTTGTTTCCAAATATAGTTACACAGTACCTCTCCTCCTCCCTTCCCCTCCCCCAAAAGAAAAAAAAAAAGAGATCTTAACTGTGCCGGGAACACATGTGTTTTTATGTCCTTTTGTTTGAAGAATAAACTAGTAGCCTCCTTTTTGACTACTAGATTGTGGCTATTTGGACGTCTAGTAAAGGTTACTAAACAGGTCCCAATTATTTATTTCATCTTTCTCCACACTAATTGGTCTCATACTTGCTTTCACTGTCATGAAACTGGCTCTTTTTAGAGCATCAATTTGTTTTGTGTATTTGCATCAGATATATTTTGGATTTTGAATTTATTCTGTTCATCTTACATTTTAGGGCCTAATATTACATTTTAAATCAATGGGGACATGAGTTCAATTATTGCAGGCTCAAGTTTCAAGCTCCATTATGAAATGTGCTAGGTGTCTGCATGGAGGGGCAAAAATCAACCTTGGCCTCCCCTTATCCTATTGTGCTGGCTACCCAGATCGTAAGTCACTAAGCTCAGTGTGTGGTTCCCGTTCCCCATTTTCAGGTGTACTGGGAAAAGGAGGGTGGGGAATGAGAGGAGATTTGTTTTGACCCCCACCCTCCAATGCCCCAGCTCAATGATGATATCCTCAGGAAGGGCTAGCATTTCTTGATTTCCTCATGGTTTAAGGTAGAAGAGAGACCAACCTGCGGCCTCTCCAAGTAACTAGACAGTGCTTGCTTGTTCCTCCTTATCTCTTACACTGGGCAAGTTGTAGTATTGCAGCCTGATCTGCAATGACATGTCCAAGAGAAAGCAGCAGGCTGGGAAGGGAGTCCTAATTCCCTGTTGTATTCTCTAATAGCACTTCCTCTCCCCAAAGATGTAATATGTGCATGTAAAGCAGGCATCTAAAAACACACGATCACCACTCTAAATCACAAAAGAAAGGTCAGATCAATAGATGTCTGCTCTCTGCTGTATAGCCAAAACACTAAAACAAGAACTGAATAAAAAATATCGTTGGCTTTATACTTTTTTATATACTATTTCTCACCAAATTCAAAATACACCTTTTTTAGGATTGAATTCACATATAGTGACTCTGAAGCCCTTTCAATTTATTCTACCCCCACTGTGCTCGTTTTCTTCCCTCCCTCCCAAGCATTCTTTATAGGAGGATGAAAATGGTTCCACAAAAATATGACTGCATTGTGGCATCACTACTGCCCAGTTATGCAAGTTCCCAGTGTTTCTCTAGGTTTCCCTTAAGTAGAGTACAGGATACAGATGGAGCTATACATATAAGAAACGATAATGCATTCTGTCTCACAGTCTGCATACCTGGCTAACTATCACCCTCCAGCTTCTCTGCAATGGCCATAAATTTGCCTTCACTCTGTCCTTGATTGCAAAATACCCAACTCTAATCTTTACTTTAGTCTAATAAAATATTTGACCACTCCAACATGCTATTGCATGGTGAACTGATAATAATTAATTATAGTTGCTCACTTCTTAAAGGCATATGGAATTTTGTTGTAAATCTTCAAAGGCCTAAAGATAAACTGCTCATTGGTCTGAGAATATAGCACAGTAGGTATTGGTCCATTTGTGAATGGGGGCTATAAAAGGGATTGCATAATGCCACAAGTAGTAATATGAATCATTTGGATTCCTATTCAGCAAAGAATATAGTGCCACACTTAACTCCAGGAGTTGTTATAAGAATAGCCCCATTCTTACCTTATTCCACTAATATATGAGTGTGATTTGTGTGTTTTAACTTAAGCAGGTACTTTGCTGAACTCGGGCCACACTGCTGAATTTCAGTCCATGTCAAAAACTCTCTACCCTGCAAGCCAGAACTAATTCAATGCTCCACCAGAGTATTAGGGGTGCAAGTTGTTAAAAGTGCTCTCTCTTATAATTAAAACTTATATCTGCGGTCCTCACCATTCCTTGCAATGATTAAGTTGCTTTAAGTACCTTTTGGACACAGGAACTGCTAATTCCAGCATTCTGGACAAAGGTGAATGTGAGGAATCACAATCCCCCAGTTTAGTTGTCTGTCACGGCTTCACCTACGTAGAATATGCACACGCATTCATGCACAGCATAGTACGTCAGTGATATTACTTTTACAGCTCCAATGTTCCAGGCACTTCACAGAAGAAATAAAAGCTATGCTTCCTGGGTTTGTGTTCTTGCTACAGAAGAACCAATCCTGCAGGCACTTCCTGAACCACCGGGATCAGGGCTTGCAATTCTGAGTAATGTTCCTGCTTTAGTAAGGTATATTTCATCTTTCAGGTTCACATAAAGTCTGGTAGCATATGCACTTGGGGTAAGACTCCTCCACCCTGTGTACAGTGCTAGCCCAAAAATTGGCTATTAGTTCCTCTGAGGGCTAAAGTGCAAGTCAACTGGGACTTGCACAGGCTTTCTTCATGTGGAATTTCACTGTACAATTATAGTCTTGATAATATTGCTACCTCTTTTCTGTAGACTAGGTTCAGTGTAAGATAAGTACAGGAAATAAATAGGTCATCACTGGTGCAGTTAATGTAGAAATCCAGAAAATGTGAAAAGTGCAAAGGCACACTAGTGCAAATGTATTCTCTTTGATTCCTGCTTCACTCAGCAGCTGTGCTGATGGAGTCTGATGTGCCTGGCCCTTCCTAGACAGAGACGAAGGAAGACTGGGGTGAGGGGCAGGTGGAGAGATTTAAAGGGGGTAGGGTAAGTAGTGGCAAGCCCAAGGGCTCCTAGGGTCCAAGGTACATACATGCTTCTCCTAAGAAAAGTCTCATCTCCCTTTTCTCCGTGCGGCCAGTGTGGCTGTTGCCATAAGGGAGCAAACTGCCAGCACCAAAGCCAGTAGGGAACAGGATGAGCAGTGCAGAGCCCAAAGCCAGGCACCAGGGTACGTGTTGCTCCTGGGGAAAATCCCCTCCACTCTTCCAAACCTCCTTTCCATTGCTAAATACAGACAGTCAAAAAATCCTAAAATGAACTGATTTAATCTTCACAGGTTAAGCTGCGTAGATTAAACCAATCAGCAAACAAACAGACATTCACTATTGATTCCAGAACAGCAGCCACATGTCTGTAGTGGCCCGGGCCAGACACCAGGGGGTGCTAGAGCACACCTCTCTGATTGGCTGGAGCAGACAGTTTAGGCCAAGTCTCTCCCACCCACCCTGCAAGGGGGTGTTTGCAGGGGAGGTCCAAAGCATCTTGGGATACTGGGGGACTATGAGTTAACCTTGAATCTGGAGAGGATCTGGGACAGAAGTTCAAGAGACCAGTTTAACCTAACTGAGTTAAGTCTGATTCTATATCCATCCAGGTTCATCTTAATCCAGTCTTGGCCATTTTGAAAGTGGTTTAGGTACACTGAACTTCTGTTGTGTTACAGATTTGAACCAGTTTCTGATCACTTGTACCAGCATATGTGTAATTTCTACCCCTAGCCCACATGGCCAGTACTGCCACGGCAATGAGGGAACAAACTTCCCCTTCTGAAGCTAGCACAGAGTCTTGATTACACTCCACAGCTCTCCCATGTGTGTAGCCAGCTGGGCTCCATCCTCCAACCTCTGGCAGCTGCAACAAATGGCAGCAGCGAAAGCTTTAGCTCATCTTCAAAGACAGCCTTCTAAAGTGTGCCAGAACCTCAGCGCAGCCATCTTTACTACACTCCAGCAATGCTTCTTGCAGTTCTGCACCTGATACATTTGAGTCAGATTCCTATTTAATGTTCTTGAAGTAAGGACATTTTTTCTGATGCATTTATCAGACCAGCTGTATAGTTGGGAGAACTGTTGGGCAAACTTTCTAGCCTTTCCTCGAGTCACCTTGTCAAGCAGCCCTCCCAACTATACAACTGGTCTAATAAACAATCCCAAAAAATCCTTGCCAGAGACTTAAAACTTGACTTCATTCAGCAATAGGTGAAGAACATGTCAATGGACTGGCCATGCTGCAGCAGACATGGAAATAGTTCTTAGTGACATGGGATGCACTGTCAAGATGATTAAGAAGGTTAGCTTTGTTTTATGAGCCTGAACAAGAGATGTGCTTTTAATTATAATAACTTGATTATTTGCTTACTTGGTTTTGTCTTAATATAAATGTAGCAAATCTATACATATTTCGATAAAGTTATATTTGTTTTTGCTTTGATCTTAAGCTGACTGTAATATAGCCCTAGGCCTCTAACATATTAGTAAAGCTTTGGTTTCTCTTTAACTGGAGAAAAATGTGTAAAGGTATATGCAATGATACACCATTTGTACATCCCCCCCTTTCCAAAATCCCAGATCTGCCCATGAAGTGTGTCCTTTTTTTCTTGCAACAAGAGTAGCCATGTTCTGCCCTGACACTGCTTAACATTTGCAAGGACAGAATACAAATAAAAAAGATTTAGTGCACAGAAAAGAGGTTGAAGTCTAACCAAGCAGAGTTGACAGCTTTTTGGACAGAATTACCAAATTAGTGGTTGTGGAGAATGTAATTCATGTAATTCAATTTGATTTTTACTGAAGAGCTCCATCCTAATGCAGGGAAATAGTCACAGAATAAAATCTTGCAACCCTTGGTTACAGAATTAACTCAAGGCAACCCAAGTATTGTTTATAAGGCAAAGCACTTAAGTGTGTATTTAAACACGCAACTCAACCTGCTGAACTCAAAGCTACTCATGTGTTAAAGTATGGAGCTGTATCAGGCCACAAAGTCATATTTGAGCAGTTTTAGACAAATATGAATTCTGATGAACTCCTAGTGCCCCAGAGATGTACCGCTGAATTGCTTTAGACTTCAATGAAGATAGGATTTCAAGTAAGGTTCCTATTATGAAAGCCCCACACATTGCAGTTCAACTCAAAAATATGAAAACCCAAATTGATATGAAGAGTAGGAGGAAGGTGAACATAAGCAAAGGGTATGCATAGACAAGCACGTGACACCAGGTTAAAGGGAAAGCAGAGAACAGGTGTACCACACGTCAGCTACAACAGGGTAATCGTTTGGTGCGTCTGCTTCTATCCTACACTAGGTGGAAGCCAAATCACAGTAAATCAGCCTTGTTTCATTTAAATGTAAATTGCCCCAAAGGATCGGAGTAGATGCATGGAACAGTTCCCACAAAGCAGCTGATGCAAAGAGGGCTCTTGCCTTATCCTTTCTACTGTGTATACATTTCTTGCAATCTGTATCTAAAAAGTTACCGGAGAAAAGACCATTTCTTATGCCTTGTCCCAGATTTACAGTACAGTTTTATCCAGCCTTGAAAACAAACCCAGCTCCACTAAGCAGCCAATGCATTGGTTCTCTTCACCTCTATTTCTTTACTTAGATAAGGAGTCATTGCATTGGAGGTAAATACTTGACAAATTGTACCTATCACCATTGGCAGAAAGTCCAGGTTTTGCTCCTTTTACATTATAGCTTTATGCCCAGAAAGAAAGTGAACCATTACCGACAACGGTTCTTAGGATTAGCTCTTTTTATGGAGATGAAAGTAGAGACTAGCTAATGCTATTTTAACACCATTTCAGGAAGCACAGCTGATGTTGGTAAAAAGCAAATTGCTATCACCATTCCCAACACTGGCTCAGTTTTGTAGCGTAGACAAGGCTACTGAGATTGGGTCAAGGAATTTCTCAATCTGACTCTACAAAATGGTTTCCAAAACTGTTTTATCTGATGCTATTCATGCTTACTAGCTTTATAATATTAGTTCAGGCAATTCAATGCTGAAAGCCATGCTACACAGTAGCTTGTTTTCCTGGGAGAGGCATGGATTTTGGCAACATTTATACAGCGTCTCTTGCCAAAAACGTAGGTCTGAATTTGGATCTTTTCAACTGTAAAGAAAAGTGTGTAAGGTCTTTCACATTTGGTAGCAAATCTTGTAAACCACACTCAGCCCCTTACCACAGAATTCAACGACACAAAAGAGGGGAAGAAATCAGTGGCAGAAATATCTTTTTCTTTTATTACTTTAATATAGAAATCCTCCTTTAGTTCTGTCTTTATCTTTAAAAAAATCTTTGGTTTTCTCTCTTTTGATTAAGGAACAGAGCCCTTTTAAAAGGAAATAGATACAATGAAAAAAATCTCTGGAAGGCCAAAAACCTGGGGAAAAGAAGCATGAGAAGCTTTTCGTTGAAAATTAAAAACAGAGATGAAAGTGAAAGGCAAACGTCTCATATGACACAAAGCCCGTACATCTGTCAGGTGGAATCTGCTCTTTCTCCAGGAAGCTCTGACTCTACATGTACAGAAGGGATGGATGAACAGGTTGGGATAAAATATGAACCAATACGAACGTACATCTAAAGTACTTCTTTGGAGGTTTGAAAACAAAATTGGGGAACTTTTTATCTCTATTATTTTGTGCACTTTTAGTGACGATCAGACTGTTCTCATGTTATTTTTGTCCTGACTGAACAGAAGAAGCAGTTCAAAATTTTTGGAAATACTTTTTCTACTATTTTCAGCCCCATTGTGTTCTCACTGAAGTTAACAAGCATGTGTTCTTTGGGACATGGGTTCAGCCCAATTTTGCACATCTATATATTTCAGGCAGTTCACAAAGCCTCCAAACAATTTGATGTATTCAGACTGAACAGGGCCATTATACTACTTGTATTTCTAGGACAAAAAGTTTGATTCTCTCCTAGATATTTGAAGAGGCTCCTATGGGAGGAAGGGGAATAAGCAAACTTTTGCTCTTAATTTTTCCATGTAGCCCATGACTTATCTTACTGTGTAGACTCCTCAATAGTTCATGTTCTCTATAGGCATGATTAAAAACACTGCATTTCAATGTATATTAGGTTTAATTTTCAGAAGACTCTCTACCAACTAAACCCTTACTGGGACTGTACAGAGGTGCCCAGGTTGTTCTGGGGTTCCCTGCACACTTCCTACCTGCCTCACTAAATCTACAATGAAGTATAGTAATGAAGGTAGGAGGCAACACTTCTAATTTTTATAATTATTACTATTATTTACTCATATACATCAGTCCTGGAACAGACATGGCTACAACAACAGCCTAAGCACCTCTCCCTAGTTTGAGAGAGCAGCTTTGCCTTAATATTTCTATGTAGCCTCATTTCTTAAAGTAGATAGAAAACACTTGCCATAGGTGCCATGAAACACTGCCTCCAAAAAACAGGCAACAGTTCTTCCAGAACTACAACTTGCTCACATACTAGGAAAAATGTAACATGTACAATAACATGTAACAGCAACATCTTGTGACCCCCTACAATGGCATTTCTGCTAGCCCTGCAGGGGGAATTTTATTGAATATAACTGCATTCAGACAATGAACGCACTCCACCCCTGCATGACTCATGATTTATATTCTCTTCTGCTGATGGAGCTCGGTAGCATCTTTGCCATTTACTCTATCAAAAAACGCTAAAATGATGGCCTCAAGTATTTTCTTATTACAGTCATATGTATTCCCTCACTTGCTTCATTGCCTCCAGACTTATTTCACATTTGTCTATATTATCCTGTAAGTTTTCATCCATTTTTTCTCCAGTCATCAGAAAGTCTAAAATCTTGTTGCATTATTCGTCATTAAGGACAAAACTGACACTGATGACAATGCAGGATCCAAACTAGAGCAGAGAGCAAAAAGGGCAATGAAAATCTTCAGTGAAATTCCAAGATCATAATATTGTCTTATGTCTCCAAATAGAGTATTCATCAGTGAGCTTTAAAGTTTTACCTCCTTCCTTCTACCTAATATCGTATCTTCCCATTTCCTACGTATTACTTATATGTCCAAAATAAGAAAAAATCCCCAAGTATATCGCATCTTATTTTCTTCATGATCAGTCCAGCTGACAGTATTACCATCTACAGAGTTTCCTTTCTGTTGCCAATTTTTTAACCAACCTGCAATTTTACCCCCTACATAGAATAATGCCACTGTACCTAATCATGCCAATAATCTTCATTGTGGATCTTATAGTATCTTAGAAAGTGGCTTTGGAAGGTTTATAGTATAACCACCATTATATTGCTCTAATCTACTATGAATGTAATATAACCAGGGAACATCAACAGGTTATTTATGTAAGGCTACCTTCTCAGAAATGCATGTTGATCGTCTCTTGTCACATTATGCTTTGACATTAAATCTCACAAAATCATTTCTAATATATTTCTTAAAGTTTTTGTTAGAGTAATGTGTCTATCAATGAATGTTAAAGCTCATGGCCAAGAGCTAGCCGTTCGATTGCCAGTTGTCATCGCTGGTTTTGACATCACCTTAAAATTCTGGCCAAATGATGTACACACAACCACAATCCTGAACAAGCCATTGTTTTTCAATATTATAAACTTGGCAGTGCCAATGAAGTGTTGGACTATAGTACCTATCAAGGTCAAACACCAGGTGACTCCTAATGATTGAACAAACAGAAGATTGGGACTGGTTCACTTCACCATTCCTGCAATCTAAGAAACGCCATGTATTCATTTCTGTTCCGCCTTCTTTCTCCCCAGAACATTTCATATTTCTATGTTAGTAAAATTCTATTTTAATTGCATTGATGTGGATTCAGAAAATTGGGTTGAACAGATTTTATACTGAATAGCTCTGGCTGACCAGATGGCTAGGGACAGAAGTTACACATAACCAGTTTAAATGAACAGAAACTGAATTAAATCTGTAACAGAACAGAAGTTCAGTGCACATAAACCAGCTTTTAAAATAGCTGAAACCGGTTTAAGATAAACCTGGCTGAATGTAGTTAAATATTTTTAATATTATATTAATTTTAATTAAATAATAAATTAAATTATATTAAATAATATTTTATTACATTAAATCATACAAATTATATTATAGTTAATATTAATATTAAATATATTTAATAACTCTGCTGTACCTTAACAGTGTAAGCCACTCAGTGCTACCTAAAGGAACAACTGGAGTGCCTAAATGCAGAAGTGGGTTTCAGGCTGTGAATCCTCATCTTACGCTGATATGTCACTCGGGGATACACATCGAAGTCCAGGAGTGTCATGCTAGATCATGGGTGGCCAAGCCTGTGCGTACTCAGGGATCAAGATGCTGACCAGATTCAGGAGGTGTGAGCAGAATCCAGGGATAAGCCAGGAGGTCAATCTGAGAGCAGGGTTTAAGAGCAAGCCATGATATCAGGAAGCCATGATATCTAGCAGAAAACAGAGTCAATTCAGGTTCAGGAGCCAGGAGATAAAGCACAGAGTGGAGTCAGAGAGGCAAGCTGAGTCAAGAAACTAGGAGATCAAGCAGAAAGCCAGCGGGAACTGCAAGCAGTCTGGGATCAGGTTGCACCCAGTTATGCAGACCCTTCCTGTTCTGGGTCAGAGGTTTATATGGTGGGAATGGAGGGTCAGCTGAGCCCAGATGGCTACTCCGGTGACAAGAAGTAGGTAGAGGGTTAGGTCCTGCTTCAGGCTTCCACCAGATTTGACCAGCATGGATGGCTAGCTATTGGATGGCAAGCTGTGCTGCCAGGCCAAGGCCCCAGATTCAGGACTGCAGCCTGACAGAAGGAGGTAGAATAGGAAGCACACCTTATTTTCAGATGATTTAGCCATCTTTCCCACCCAGCATACTGGCTCTTGTGAATCCCACCCTACCTATTCAGCTGCAACCCTTCTCTGTACAGGAAACCAGGGGCCTACAAATTAGGAAAGGAAATGTTCAGCCTCGCCACACCTAAGTCCAGCTGTGCAACTGGACCCAAGTGCATTTCTGTATTTCATACCAATACTATCTAATATCACTAAATGTCCTGTGCTGCACTGACAGCCAACAAAAACCAGAAAAAAGCAATATGCTTCCCAGTAAGGGAAAGAGGATGTACATAAGCTACCGGAGTTTGCTCTCCCAGTTTTATAATTAATGCAGGGAGAGAAAATGCAGGAGTCACCTGCCTGTGGAAAGAAATGCCATCGTACAGTAGATGAGGGACCTGGAAGGAATGTGAAGAAGCATTAATATACAAAGTCCTTGTGAAGCATGCAGTGCTCACTCAGTATAATGTCACTTAGTTAATCTCTCTAGGTCAGTAATGGTTCTACTCTCCTGTTCAACACTCAGTGCTTAATATGCTTTTTATTATATTACAACACATTAGACTCAAGCATATTTTGATTTTTGAGTTCAAGAACTGAAGATGTTTATACAGAGGATGTCTCTTTGTTTCCTAGGTATTACTATGGCTCCCTCCACTCTGGTCATTGACTGCTTCTCAACATATCAGTTACAGTGACATTTTTCAAGGATTCTCAGCTGAACATTTCTTTGTTCTCTCACATCAATATTGCATAACCATTCAACGAAATCTCTTGAATATTGGTGAAAACTACAATGGCAAGCCCTGTGAATACCATAGATTATCTCTGGCTTTGAGCCTTTAAGATATAAGAAATGAGAAAACCATTTATGCCATTCTGCTAGCAGGCAAAAGGTTAGGGTTTGGTATTCAGTGACCTTTCGGAGGTTAGTGTTTTCATCAAACAGAAACTGTATTTACAGTGACTGGAAGAGCACAGAGTACCATGATTCTAATTCATTAATGGTTTGTAAGTTGCAAGGAGATGCGTAGCTAGGACCTGACAGATTAAAAAACCATGACATGACATTTAACAGATGGTTGGCTGGGATTCATGGACTACAGAGCATCCCTCCTGGCAGACACTACAGCCAATCATGAAAACGTTGCATTTATTTGGAGCTGTGACTACTTTGATGTGAGAGAGGATTCAGCAGTGGTGGGTTAATTAGCTTAGCTCCCGAGTCCCAGGTTTTCCACCCATTGACCTTAGGAAGGAAGATGCATAATTCACTCCTTAATAACCTCTTGTTTTTCAAGTCTGATTTTAAGTTTTATTACTTGTGGTAAAGTATGAAGGCCAAACCCGTTATCATAAATTGGCATAGCACCACTTAAGACAATTTTCTCCAGCTGATCTGAGCTAAAACTGTTTTGGCCTCTCACTCATTTATGCTTGTAGTAGCTAACATTTAAACACAGACCATTCATACATCACTCAAAATGTAGCCTTATTTTCCAGTGGCAGCACTATGCCTTCAGGGTTCCTGAGCTTTCAGCTTCGATGGGCTCCTTACTTAACTCATCGATTAATTGCATCAGAGGTTCAGGAACCAAATTGCAGTTTAATTCTTGCCTATAACTACTTATCTATTTCAAAGAGTTAGGTACAATTAGATGTACACCCTTTTGAACTGGCTTTTAATCAGACATTTCTTGTATTAGCTTGTAGTTATTGATAATTTAGTAAATGTCTTCAAAATACTCATTCAGGAAATACCATATAGCCAGAGTAAGATGTTGTGCTTGTTCATATCTGAAATCTAACAAATCAGCCGGAGCCCTATGGTCTGTATTTTCCAAACCCCAGCAGTGTTAAATATTGTAATCCCCAACAGCTTATAAATATTACAAAATTAAGTATTTCGAGCCCTAGTAGAGCCTAATAGAGTGTACAGTAAAACCAACCAACCAACAGAAAACTAATAAGATGTTTCCATCAGAGTGATTTTTCAACAGGAAGCTGCAGTTCCCAGAAAAAAAAAAATATTTCCACAGAAAAATGCCAATCTTTTTATTTTTCCATTTTTTTTAATCAGAAAAATCAAAATTAAATATTTCATTTCACATTAAATTGATTCAAATACTCTGGTATAACTGACCCAAAATATTTAATTTCAAGTCAAGTCTACAGCTACATTTTCCAATAAACACGTTTCTGTCTCAGAATTGTAGATTGGACCTCCCTTTCCTTCTCTTGACTGAGCTCCAGGAGGATTATATTCCTCATACAATAATACAGAGTTCCTGCTGCTTGAACTGTTGGGGGCACCATGGAAATGACATGTCGTCTCATGGGGGAAGTCAGACTCATATAAGCAAGCATGAGTCTCCCTGAAGTACAGCTATGCACCACTATGAGAAAATGTAGTTTAATATTGAACTGACCTGATTGGAAAGATTTTCTATCAGTTCAATAAACCAAAATGAACCTTTTTTTTAAAATGGAAAAAAAAAATTAAAAAGATTCCTTTTCACTTTTCTTATTTTTTCCTAAACATTTTGTGTAGAAAGTCTGAACTTTCAGATTCTGGCCTAACTTTTAAGAAATCAAATTTTGAAAATATAGAGTTCTCCCAGGATGAACATTTTCATTTTCACTCTGCTTTAGTCAACTCTGCTTTTTATTTGTTTATTTTTAATTTAAGGAAAATAAAGAACTGCAAATTATATTGCTAAAGCAACATGTTTGGCAAAGTCAATATAAATGGCACACTCACCAAGACACCTGAATTAAACACACACACAATAAATAATGGATTGTTAAAAGTCTCTGAGTTAGGGTCGGAGGGGAGAGCAACAAGGGTGATGTTGTGGTGGGGTCTGCTATGTACCATCAGACCAGGAGGAAATGGTGAAGTAGGCTTTCTTCAAACAGCTAGTGGAAGTTTCCCAATTAAAAGCCGTGGTTCTCATGGGGGACTTCGATCACCATGGCATCTGCTGGGAGGGCAATACAGCAGTGCTCAGGCAATCCAGGAAGTTTTTGAAGTGTGTTGGGAACAACTTCCTGTGCATATGCATGTGCTGGAGCAGTCAACAAGGGGCCATGTACTTTTTGACCTGCTCTTCACAAAAAATGGATGAATTGGTGGGGAATGTAGTAGTAGATGGCAATGTGGGCAGCAGTAACCATAAGAAGATAGAGTTCAGGATCCTGAGGAAAGGAAAGATTGAGAGCAGCAGGATAAAGACCTCGGATTTCAAAAAAGCAGACAAAGACTCACTCAGGGAAATCATGGGCAGGATCCCCTGGGAAGTCAGACAGATGGGAGAGGAGTCCAGGAAACTTGGTTGTACTTTAAAGAAGCTTTACTAAGTGTGTAGGAAAAAACATCCTGATGTGCAGGAAGACTAACAAGTATGGGAGAAGACCAGCTTGGCTTAGCAGGGAACTCTTCAGTAAACTACATCAGAAAAAAAAGGGTTATAAGAAGTGGAAACTTGGACAAATGACTAGGGAGGAGTATAACAGCATTGCTCAGGCATGCAGGGATGAAGTCAGGAAGGCCAAAGTGCAACTGGAGTTGCAGCTAGCAAGGGACGTGAAGGGTAACAAGAAGGGTTGCTATAAGTATGTCGGTAACAAAACGAGAATCAGGGAAAATGTGGGTCCCTTACTGAATGGGGGAGGCAACTTTGTGACAGAAGATGCAGAAAAGGCTGATGTGCTCAATGTCTTTTGTTTTCACCGTCAAGGTCAGCTCCCCGACTACTGTGCCTGACAGCACAGTTTGGGGAGAAGTTGAGCAGCCAACTGTGGTAAAAGAGCAGGTTGGGGACTATTTGGAAAAGGTGAATGTGTACAAGTCCATGGGGACGTACACGACTGATAGAAGGTGCACAGGGGTGCACGTGCTCCCCCGATGGGACCAGTGCCCCCCTGACAACCAACACTCATGCTGTCAGCAGGGCCGCTGCCCCCCCCCCACAGGGCCACTGCCATTGGTGGCTTCTGCCAGTGCTCCCCCAGATTCAGGAGACACCAGTCACTCACGCATGGGGCCAGTCAGGATGCAGCCAAGGTTGCTGAGGAAGTTGGCTGATGTGACTGCAAAGCCATCATATTTGAAAACTTGTGATGATCAGAAAGGGACAAATATAGCGCCCGTATTTCAGAAAGGGAAAAAGGGGGAACCGGGGAACTACTTATCAGCCAGCCTAAACTCAGTCGCTGGAAAAATCATGGACCAGATCCTCAAGGAACCCATTTCTAAGCACTTGGAGGAGAAGAAGGTGATTAGGAACAGTCAGCATGGATTCACCAGGGGCAAGTCATGCCTGACCTACCTGATTGCCTTCTATGATAAAACAAGTGGCTCTGTGGATACAGGGAGGCCAGTGGATGTGGTGTACCTTGATTTTAGCAAAGCTTTTGATACAGTCTCCATCAACATTCTCTCATGTAAGTGGTATAGACTGGATGAATGGACTGCAGAGTGGACAGACAACTGGCCGGAGCATCAGGCTCAGAGGGTAGTAAACCAAGACAAATTGGAGGCCACAAAGAATGTCATAAGGCTCAACAAGGACAAGTGCAAAGTCCTGCACTTAGGACAGAACAACCCCATGCAGGCTGGTGGCTGGCTGGTTGGGCAGCAGCTCTGCAGAAGAGGACATGGGGTTACATTGGACAATAAGCTGTATATGAGCCAACAGCGTGCCCTTGTTGCCAAGAAAGCTAAGAGCATACTGGGCTGCATTGGTAGGTATGTTTCCAGCAGATCCAGAGAAGTGATTATTCCCCTCTGTTCAGCACTGGTGAGGCCATATCTGAAGTCCTGTGTCCAGTTTTGGACCCTCCACTACAGAAAGGGTGTGGACAAATTGAAAAGAGTCCAGTGAAGGGCAACAGAAATGTTTTGGGAGCTGGGGCACATGACCTCTGAGAAAAGGCTGGGGGAACTGGGGTTATTTAACCTAGAGAAGAAAAGACTGAATTGAATAGCAGCCTTCAACTACCTGGAGGGTGTTTCCAAAGAGGATGGAGCTGGACTGTTCTCAGTAGGGGCATATGACAGAACAAGGAGCAATGGTCTCAAGTTGCAGCAAGGGAAGTTTAGGTTAGATATTAGGAAGAATTTCCTCACTAGGAGGATAGTAAAACACTGGAACACATTATCCAGATGGGTGGTGCAATCGCCATCCTTGGAGGTTTTTTTAAGACCCGGCTAGACAAAGCATTGGCTGGAATGATCTAGCTGGGGATGGCCCTGCTTTGAGCAGCGGTTGGACTAGATGACCTCCCAAGGTGCCTTCCAACCCTGATCGTCCATGATTCTATGGACAAAGTTCATTACTCAATGAAAGCTACTGTATGGTCTAGGAAATACTAATCTAAGGTTATAGATATATGTTTATTTGTGGGATAAAGTGCTGAAAACTGTAGGATACTGGGGGTGTGAGAAACCTCCGCTAATGCTACATGCAACTATCTTCGGGATACCATGTGGCAAACGAAATATAACATCCCTCATTTTCTTTGAAAGAGGAACGTCTTTTCTGGCCTTACAAATGGCATGGATGTCTGGACACTAGCTTTTTGTAGTACTACAAAGGTGTTTGCAGCACTACAAATGTAATGTGTGTTCATTTCCTCAGGAAGTAAATAGTGCCATGAATGTGAAATACACTGGGCAATGAGAGTACACAGCCTCAGGTTTTCTAGCTATATTTGGAGTTGGTTTCCCCTCCCCACTTTCTACATCAGCAAGCTAACTTGTCTCCAAGAGCTAGGAAGGGAATTATGCAGGAGACACCCTTGGTAAGTTCTTACTGAGTAACTTATAACAAATACAGGAATCTAGCTGATGCCCCTTTTTACCCCTCCTGGCCTAAACGGTGAAGTCAAGCTACCTTGATTTCACTGTAATAACCTGTTTGTTGTCAGGCCATTTGCAATTTGAGAACGTCAATAGGGAATCAAACCATTTATAGACTCAAGAGAAAATAAAAATTCCTATATTAAGAAAAGCATGCAACTGAAAACGTATACATTCAAGCCAGGTGTTCCCATGGTTTTTCTCTAGGCTGGCAGACATTTTGTGCAGAGGGTGACAGACATTTATTCAGAGGGTACTGTGTTTCAGTGCGTCATCGTGGGTCTGAAAAAACAGGCTACACATTTATCGGGAGTGTGCATATATCTTACTTTCAAATGCACATTAATATAAGGTCAACTAAATGTAAACAATGCTCATGAAGTACACAGCACTGAGAGCCCTGTGGTATTAGGAGCTCCCAAGATAACCAGCTTCACTCATCTACAAGGCTTCTAATAGTTTCACGGCCCCTTTAGCAGCCTGGAAAATGAGGGGAACCAGCCAGACTTTCCTGTAAAAACATAGGCTCCTTTGACATTATTTTACTTCTCATCAGAGGGAATGTGTTGTGAAGAGGGAACTAAGGCTCATAACACAGGAATCTGGATTCTTATATCCCAGGTTAACATATGAATTGCTAAACCATTCCTTGATTCTGCCAGCCTTGTATCCTTCTTCACAATAGTCTGATTCAATGGGGCTACTCAAGGAGTAAGATACGTTTCAACATAAGTGAAAGCTTCACAATCCAGCCATTAATTTGTAAGGAGTTTGCACATTAATTTGTTATAATAATACTTTGCACTTATATGGCATTTTCCATTTAAGAATCACAAAGTACTTTACAAAAACTAATAAATTAAATCCCCCCCTATCCTCCTCCGAGATAGCTATTATTATCCACATTACACACAGGGGAAACGGAATCACAGATATGTTAAATGAATTACCCAAGGTCAGACAAAATGACAGTGACAGAGCTAGGGATAAAAACCAAATTTCCTGACTCCGGCTTGTGCTTCAGATGTTATACAATGCCTCCTCAAAAATAATTGATTTATCTTGGGGATGCCAGACATTTGGAAATTGATCTTGTAATGCACATGGTGATCAATAGGAGTTTTCCTACCTACTGGTTTCAGGATTGGACTTGCAAGGTCAACTGAAGCTTAACTATAGACATGATGATAACATGCATTTTCAGGATACCCCTAGTAGCCGCGGCCCACTGGATTCTAATACAAAGTAAAATGGGAACAGACTGAAAACGTTGTCCAAAAGGTGAATCAAACTTTTCCCTGGGGTTGAAAATAAATATATAGGTATAAATCTACAAATCTGTGCATTGTCTTTCTACAATTAAAGAAATATAATAGAGAACAAATAGCAGCTTATAGATGAACATTATCTGAGTGTGCTTTCCTGCAGTCTACGAAAGCTGGTGCATAAACCAAGGCGACTCTCTTCCTTAATTATAATTACAAAATAACCCTATGATTTCTTCAGTAAGTGGAGACCTACACAATAAAAGAAAAGACAAACATATACACAAAGATTACCAACTGGATTTTTTTTTAGAATATGTGCAAAACAGAATGTATATTAATGGGGTCTTCTATATGCTCAGGTTAACTATTTTGGCTTAACGGCTTGAGAAGACTTGGGCCAGGACTTATTTTAATGAAGCAGCATTCCATTTCGCAATGTTGGAAGTTGGAAATTTTGCCTAATTAAAACCTATCAGATGTAAGCCACTGATAAATTCAAGATATAGCAAGAGCCTTGGTCTCGCCAATAAAAAATAAATCAACTTCAGAGATGAAGGGTTTCATCCTTTAAAGAATCTCCTATAATTATTTCTAAAGTAAATTATATCTTGAACACAGATCATGCGTCACCATAATAATAATCTGGAATTCGATTCCAGAGAGTAAATGTTGAGAGCAGAAACACAGTGCAAAAAGATGTTCTGCCTTTTTAAAATCCTTGCTGGATTGAAGCCATGGTTAAAATCTTAGAGAGAGCTGCTCTCTTCTGAGATTCCCTGTGCAGCTTTACAGATATGAGAAGGTCAGATAGTTCAGATCCACATCCAAACTTTTGAAGAGGCTACTATTTTATCAAAACCATAATCTCCCAGGCTTTGGAGATTCACCTGTCATTAACAGACGAAACCACTTCAAGACCAGATAGAAATTTCTTCCTAACAGATGAAGGTTACCGATAGAAACTACAAGTAAAATCCTGGATCTAATTTTGTACTGATTTTCACCCCATGTAATCCAACTGAAATAGGATAAAGGCATCATATAATGTAGTTCACTGGAGTTATGATGCAATACATTCTCTAAAAGACTGAAATAAAGATACCAAAAATATGTTATAACCCAATTGCTTGCGTGACCAATCACACGCAGGAAAGATGCATTACTTGTATTAACACTACTTCTGACAGTAAAGTGATTGTTTTCTAAACTGTAGACTACAACAGGAAAACAACAAAGGTTTCTTCCCTGAAATATAATCCTGGGACAACTTTGCCCCATATGGCTCTTCCATAAGCTAAAAATCATTACAGCATACAAGTCTATTTTGTAAACCTACTATCGTAGCCAAAACACAGTCGAGTTTTACACCAGAAGCACTAAACAGAGCACTCTTCAGAGCACAGGAGTGCTTAACCTCTGGTCTTTAACCTAGAATGCCCCATTCTGTCAATCAGCTTCTTTTAATAAAATACAAAACAGTGTTACGCACCATTTTTTTCTAAAACTGGTATAATCTCACAGGATTTGCAATGAAAACAAACAGCACAAAGATATTTCTTGGTCTAACTAGAAATGCCGATGAAGTTTTATAATGGCAGTGTCCTTGCAATTCCCTTTACGGCTGTAGCCAGAGAATTCATGTCCTATTGGTAGAATCAGTCAGCACTGCGTGGGCCGTTCGTGTCTGGGTAGTTGGCTTCTAGAAACAATAAAGCTGTGTTGGATTGCTCCTTAAGTAGGCATTGTTACCTTCCACAAGCCATCACTCTTGTTGTGTTTCGCTTTTCTCTCCCTCCTCCAGTAAAAAGAAAGATTACTCTTGAACACTGTTTATATCCAAATTTGAAACTTTTAAAACAATACATAATTACACCTCTGGTAGGTATATCTAGTTTAACGATCCACAAAAATGTGAAAGAAAATTATTCCTACAAGTTGGCTTCCGAGCACATACAAAAACAACCAACCAAACGAAAATCCACCAGCCGAACACCTGAAACACATCAAGTTCCAAAAGCGCTCCAAGTCTGTGAACCCGAAAAATAAATCCTCATAAGCTAAGGGAATGTTACCGGTATCAAAGCTGTGTAATTGCATTCATACTTTAGTCTCAAATCTTTTGGTCTTAAAACGTAAAATGTGTCTGCAGAACTCTTCCCTCCTCCTTCCCCTGCAACCAGGTGTTAGAAAAGACTTTGGACCAGGAGAACTGATTTCTATTTCTTGCTAAGAGGAGCTCTGTAGGATAGGGGGAAGGTAGCCAGAGAAAGGAACGAATTAGGATATGGTGTTAGTGTCTGGGAAGAGCTAAGGTAATCTTTTAGTCCAGTCTGTGATTACACCTTTGTGACGGGCCCTAGTTTGAGCCATGACTCATCTTTGACATACAAGATCCACACCTGCATTTCTGCTAAATGTGAATTGACTGGTTTAAAACATCCCCGGCTCCGATTTAAATTACAGAGCCTTTCAACAGAGGTCTGGCTGATGACCTTGGCTGAACATCAGTTCCAAGCACAAGACTAGCATAATGACTATGTTAGTCCTATATTGAAGGCTTTTGTAAAGCATCTATGTCCTTAAAGCAGAACTAATGTGGTGCCTACATGCTCTGCGCTGGAGTAAATATCATCCTGCTGAAATATTCAATAACCAGCAGTGTCTCATGGAGAGTTGTGCTAGAAACAGGCCTCCTTCTTAGGCCATTTAATTCCTTACTTCTCTTAATTGGTTCTTCCAAATGACATCTGTCTAACAATGGGATTTTTGTTTCTAACAGGTATACTTTACCTACAGCCGCCTTTTTCTCTGCCAGATATGGAAATCCTTGAGCTATCAGAACCAATTGCTGTGGAAGCAATTAAATCATCACGAGCAGAGAATGATAACTTCAGGTAAAAAAAATAAGTGGAAACAGCACATAAATATGGAAAAAAATCCTTTCTGCTTTCATGCAGATATGTTAAATATTAAAGACACAAAAAGAAAATGCAGCAGAGATAGAACATACGATTAGAATTGTTTCTAAACAGAATGCTTACTAAAACATTTTCAAAAGGCAGGAGTAGCTCTTTAAGTGGAAAGTTATAGGTTTCTTGCGGATTGTACACTTTACAACCCAACTGAATTATTGAAATGCCTTCCATCCACTAATTTATTTGCATCAAAGGTACAGTGTTATTTTCATATTCTGATACCAGCCTGCAGACAGAGTGCTTGCACAATAAGTGCAGTTCCATTTATTCATCAGGGTGACTTTTTCACAGATATTTAATAGATATATAATACAGCCTATGAATTTTGCATTTGATTTTGTTCATTGCAATTATTAAACTTCTAATGCTGCACAGTTATTTAATGTCAATGGACTAAAACCACAATAAGAGGACCAATTTTTAAATATTCATCAGCATCTCAATAGATCTTGATCGCCCTAGAGATACCGAAGTGGTCTAATGGTTCAGTCAAATGACGGACAGGGGCATTGAGATACCTAGCCCTTATACAATAGGTAACTCATTGAAGAAGACAGTTAGGTGTGTTAGCCTGAAGTCAGGCAGATGGCAACAGAGGTTAGCATCTTAGGGTGTTGAAACATGAGATTCGGGGGGGGCAGGCTTCAAGAACCACGCTAATTAAAGCATACCTGGAGTGTCTCAAGCATGGGCGTTTGCTTCCCTGGGGAAAAACAGCAGTGGCACACCTTGTGCCATTGCTTACCTGTCCCCAGGGAATGCCCATGCCATACTCTCTCTGGCACACAGCAGATTACCATAAGTAGGGTAGGGGAAGCTGAAGCCACCAACTACATTGGCCCCAGCAACCTTACCTGGGATCCTGGGGGCCTCAGGGAGCTTCAGCCACAATAGGCAGCATGGCTCCAGCTGGCGAGGCTCCAGTTTTGGCTGGCACGCACTGCCACCGTATGTGCCGCCTCGCTTTTTTTTTAGCTTGTTTTTTCCTACCCTTGGATCTCCTGAGGTCAAAAAGACTTCAGCACTACAAGGCAGCAGTGCAGAGAACACCTGAATGTGTGATGTGTGGTGCTGCAGATGGGTCCGCAGCATCACACATCACATGTCTGCACTCCTCTGGATGCAGCGTTGGATTTCATACTTCGTCTTGTAAAGGTTTGGAAGAATCACTGTAAATAGGATTATCAAAAGAATGATGATGTCCATAATAGTAATAGTCTAGCATGTTTCCAGTGAGTGCCTGACTAGTGTTACATTACTTAGAACACTGTGCTCGTGTGAATTATTAGAGAAGAGAATGAAGAGAAGCAATAAGCATCCCAGGCAAGGTCATCAGCTGATGTCGATTGGCATAGCTCCACTGACATTGATTTTAGGGCTTCTCACCCAACTCAGTCCAACTTTGTGTCAATCCATGTGATTGGTTGCCCCTTGGGTCCTAAGCTATTTTTTAGGCTGTGGCTGGGAGAAGGCAAACAGCTAGCTTTGCCAGCCTTGCAGCTGTAGCTTGCACTTCTCTCTAGCACATGCTGAGTGGTACATCAGGTTATCTGAACGAGTGGACATTTTCACACATGGACCAAAATTAAGCTATTGTATATCTCTTTCTGCCAAGGCAAGGTCAAATCTGCTTTGGGCCTTTTTAAAGCTTAAACTGCATTGAAATATTATGGAGTCTTTCATGGTGTGTAAGAGGGAAGAAGGAGGAAGTTAAGACTGTTGACTAAGAATATAGTTGGATGAGGCCATGAAATCCCAAAATTATTTGTTGGCGGAAGGAGACAGGGATATTCTTGATGATGATGATGATGGAGCAGATATTGTCCTTAGATTCCAGACCTAGAAGCCAATTAGGGATTAATTAAAGTGACCTTGGATGCCAATTTTATGACTGCATAGTCAGTAAAGGTGATTGGGTCAAATGGGGACCTAAGACCGGGCTCATCAGTTACAGCTCTAAAAAGCTACATGTCTTTCTTATGTTCATTAACTGTTAAATATTTATTGTGTCAAATCATTACAATGCTTGGTGTTTTCTTCCCTTTTATTGTACTTTCTGCAAAAGGCTTTTCCTACTGCTGGAAGCATTTTGTTCATAGAAACCAAAATCATAGTAAATGAAGAGCAATGCAATGCTCTTCATGAATGCAAACTGGGCATTTAGCCTTGAAGTATAACGTAAAGAACATTTAAGGAGCGCTTATTTCGCAAGAGCTGAGAATTATTGTTCAAAACCCACATTGCTAAAGTATCAGTTTTGGGTGCTGTAAGGTACCCTTTTCCACATTTACCAAACTAATAGAAGGCAAAGCAAATGTAACAGTAATACCTATATATACCAAGTTAGGGCAATAATCTTCATAACAATAATTAAATTAATTATACCAGTCTCTGAAAGACATAATTTTATCACCCTGTAACAAAACACCATAAGCCTACTGCTATTCTTAATCAAGATAACCGATCTGATTAGACAGGGGGTTTTGTTGCACTGGATTTAGACAAAATGATCATGGCATAAAAGCAACCCAGGGACGAATTAGTTTTTTGCGAAGATTAATTGCAACATTAACAAAACCAAACCAAACCAGTATGGAGCAATATCACACAACTGGAACTGATCACATGTAAGCAAATTTAAAATGGTAAAACTGGATGCATTTGATTAAGAAAACATCTGTCAGACATATTTTAAAGAAATGTCCCTATAGGCTACACTGCATATTCCCAGAAGAAAAAGTGGCACTTGGACTCAGCCTTGGATACAACAACCAATCCCTACAGTGACAGTGGTAATATTTCAGGTTATTATTTGTTTAGCAAATGGACAGGAAATAAATTAGGTTTGCCTGGGAATAGAGGCAGTCAGTGAATTCTAAACTTTTGTTATACTGATACGTTAATTTGAAATTCACAATTGTTTGCATATTCTTCATTGAAATAAGAAAGCACAAAAAGAAGTTGTTTGTTCTTGTCTGGGTACAACTGATGAACTGTGAGGGCCCAGAACTACAGTCATCTCCAATTGGCCACATTTATGTAAACAGGAGTATCAACCACAAAACTTGATGGCCACCTTGATTTTCTGATTTTCTTACTAGTGTTCTCCAGCTTTTCTCTACAGTGTTTTGCTTTGCATTGGTTGGCGGGGGGGAGGCGACACTAGGGGATAAGAAGAGGGAGAATGTAAGGGGTACAGATTCTCTTATCTTTCCCTAGCTCTGTAACCTTTGATATTGGACTATTGATCTGTTGGATGAATCGCATACAACTGAGATTCATGCTGTAGTATGTCAGCAATACCCACATATACATTATCATGCTGGAGAGTTTTGGAAACCATACATACATAGCAAATGTCAGGTAATGTTTTTGTTATAAGGATGACCAGGTTTAAGGTACTGGGCCCAAACAGTGAAAGATGAGAAAGTAAATGGAAACGGAACAAACCTATGGTCAGTTCCATGCTTATGCCCTAGTTGCCAACTAAGCAAACACACGTCCAGCAGGAAGGCTAAAGTCCCAATGGGAAATAAAAAATAACTTTAAAAGTGAGAGGTTTGATGTTTATTGTGTCTCAAGGGCATTCAAACAATGTTGGTGAGGTCATTAATGAGATGCAGATGGACAAACGGGGTTCTAGCTTCCAGCCCTACAAATTCCCCTCAGTGTAAAAAGCAAAAGTAACCTCCTGCCCCCCAATTTCTTGTCACAGAAGTAAATAGGCATGATTCTGAATACACACAAGGTCTTCAATAAGGCAGGCATAGCTAGCTGTATTAGTCAGAAGACAAACGGAAGGCAGAATAGATTTGTATCTTATAGACTAACTACATTACCAAACTATATAGAGCAAATGTTCATGAGCTGGAGCTCGCTGCATCAGATACTGTGAAAGGATGTACACAGCCCAGCATATAAAATGGAGAGAATGATCTGAATACAAAGGTAGAAAGGGAGGGGGAAGGTGTAAAAGGGGCTGTGCTCAGAGAGACAACAAGCCAAGAACCCATAGGAACAAAGGGGTCACAAAAGCTAATTTCAGGCAAACGGAAAAGGAATCTGTAGTCCCTGCTTAAACCATATTGAATTCAGTCTGTGAATGATGTCTTTGTTCTGCAATTTCCTGTTCAAACTGGTTTTTAAAATTCTTCTCCCTAAAAAGAGCAATCTGAAGTCAGTGATGACATGTCCAGGGAAGCTGAAGTGTTCTGCCACAGGCACACTTGTCTTTGTGGCGTTGATGTCTGATCAGTGTTTCATGTAAAGATTGCCACATCTGTCCAGTGTAGACAGCAGAGGGGCACAGTAACCAGGGGATGGCACACAGATGAAGGCAGAAGCGCAAGTTAATTGGTCCGGTGCTGATGCCGTCTGTGTGGATGTTGGAGTACAGCAGGCATCTACGTCTCTTGCCTTCCTGAGTTTGGGAGGTAGGTAGCCTGTCATCTGAGAGATGCTGTTTGAGGCTGGGGCTCAGGAGCTGCTTGTAACCTAGGACAGGTTTATACCTTGAGATGGTTGTCTTTTCCCTCCTTTTCCCCCTCTCCCCCTTCCTTTGTACTTTGGTATTCAAATCACTCTCTTCAATTTTTACAGTGGTCTGTGCATATCTTTCACAGCATCTGAACCTCAAAAAGTGAGCTCCAGCTCACAACAGCTTAGGCTATATATAAAATGTAATTAGATTTTCACCTTCTAAACTATCCTGCCTTCTAAATGTGCAAAGCACAACTTTATTTCAAACTACAGCCCAGCTGGGATAGTCACCTCACACTATCCCCAGATTGGCTCACATTTATTCGACTGGCGGGTCTCAGCTGATCCTGACAGTGAAAAACCTGTATAAAGTATAAAGGGCTGTGTGTGGATGAAATGAAAGGTGTGTGTGCACAACACTTTAAAGCAGGCTAAATGCTTTTGCACCGCTTTAATGGTGTCAACGTTTGCACACGCAAGCGGCATATTGCACATTAATTCTAGCTGTTGTAGGAAATTTGGCAGTGTAATGCACCTTAAATGACTTGTGGTGCAGAAAACTAAAGCTCCTTCAAGGAGTTTTAGTTTGCTGCCCCTACACCCATGGAGTGAAGCACCAGGCTCTGTGGCTCTGCAGGAAGCCCTGCAGGCAGCCTGGCAGCAGCCTGGGAAAGCAGCTCCACCTAAGAAAAGTGGCAAGCCTGATCTTTTTTTTCTTCCCCCTGGGACTTTTCTTTCTTCTTCTTTTTTTCTGCCTGCCTGCCTGAGCTGCACGGAGGCCCGGTGCATCCCTCCTCGGCTGTGGTGCACCTGGGACTGCCCTGCCTGTAGACAGGTGCTGCCTCAGGGGGAGCTGCTGCTGCCATGGAAGCACCAGCCCCCCTCCACAGCCCAGGGATCACTCCACCTGCTGGCAGCTTGCCCTCCCCTCCCTGCTGGAGAGGCAGGTAAGTCAGCAGGGTGTATGCATGACATGGGGTTTAATCAACCCTAAATTGAAGCAGTGTTTTTAAAAACCCACTGCTTCAATTTAGCACCCCCATTTCATCTACACACAGCCAAGGTTACTCCCTTAAACTACTCCACCAATAGCACCTGAAGCTACCAAATTGCAACAACTGAAATTTAAGTGTCTGAAACTAGACCTCAAGGTAGCTGGATTCAATGTGCAACCCGGGCGGTACTCCAAGAGGTACCCCCTTTCCAACTGAAGGGATCAGAGCAGGTGCACAAGTGCTGTGGGAGATGTAGAGACTCTCCTCCCCCTATAAAGCAGAGCCAGCCCACCAATGGGGACTTAACCATATACCTTTTAATGAGAGAACAGTAGTGGGAACATAACAGGTATAAATCAGGGGGTACAGGAGACACTACAATACCCTGGGGGGACAGGATTCAATAAAGGGTCGAGATACACAATCATAGACATATTCATCCACTTAAGAAAAGATAGGGTTAACAAAATACACAACACAAAAAGCAGAACAAACAATACTGGTTGGTAAAATATAAAAGGCACAAAATACAAAGTGTCAAATAACAAGAAATATAGGGCCTAGGTACCTGGAGGGGGAGGAAAGAGGGAAAACACAATGACCCCTTTCCACTGCAACAAGAACTGTCCATGTTACTTCACTCACCCGAATTTATCCTAGCTGGAACTTGACCTCAGATTTCCTATGTGGCAGGCAGAAACTCTGCCACACAGCCAGCGGTGCTGGTACCAGTCCGAGCTGCTAGGGGTCTTCACCTTCCAGAAGCCTCTGCCTCGCGTCGAGCTGCCTGGTCTCTTGCAGCAGAGCTGGGAACCTCTCAGGTCACTGCTCAGATCCTTGCTGGAGCTGGGGATCCTCTCCTGCTGGCCACAGCCTCTCGTAGGGGATCCTGCAGCCCAGTGGGGAGCCTCTCCTGCCGGCCACACGCCGCGCTGCTGAGGGTCCCACTGCTGCCTGCAGGTCCCACTCCTTCAGGCTCTTCTGGGGCAACTGCTCCCGCCCCCCTGGCCCAGCTCTTTGAAGCTCCTTCCTTGTGGTCCCTCGCTGGTCTCTCCCCTGAGTCAGCCACGCTGCCCCTTTTATCCCCCTCCAGGTGACCCAAGGGGCCAATCAGGGGACATGAAGGGTGAGTCTCTGGGGCCTGATTGGTAAGGAAAGGGAATCCCAAGTCCTCCAATCATCTTTTACCCTTTCAAAACCCCTGGGCTAAGTCACTGCGAGCTAGCCTGTCACAAATGTAAAAAGCAACAGAGCAACTATCAGTTTTTCCATAGAGAAGAAGACCCTTGCAGGAAGTGTACCTGCCATCATTGTAGGAGATCCAGTGTGCTTTTCTAAGTGTGGAAAAACTGGGACTGAATAGGAAGCCCCCCAAAGAGAAATCAGTTGTGCAGCAAACTGCAGCAGCCCACCCCTCTCCTACTCCAAGCCAGAACCAGGAACTCAAAGGTCAGGTACAGACATTACACGGTGACCAGTATAAGTGATTGGAAACCAGTCTAAGCACACAACAGAACAGAAGTTCAGCATACATAGCCTGGTTTTAAAATAGTGGAACCTGGGCGAAGATTTATTCCCCTTCCAAGGGCGAATGTGCGTTTTGTTCACTACTGATCTAAACTATGCTGCTTACAAAAAAATCACAGCATTTAGATTGATTCAGCCTCAGGCTTTTTTAATGTCTGTCCCTTGGCAGAATGCTTACCAACCCTGCCACCCATTGCAGCAGCCTGCAGGACTCTTCCCATTCTCTGCAGGACAGGAAAGGGGGTGGGGAAGGGACAGGGGAAAGAGAAGTAGTATCTCTGCCCCAGCACTCATATATACACATTGCAAACAGCTGGGAAGGATGAAGCAGATCACACACAAAGCTGTCCTCATTGTTCCTGGTTGAGCTCTCATCTCCCCTTGCTTTGAGGGCATCTCCACTGAACCCAGCCCCATCAAAGCTATATCCTGACTAGCAGGACAAGAATTTTCTGAATCACAATTTTTACTACAATTTAAAAATAGAGTTAATATTCTTGTACACCTACTCTCACTGCTAGTATTTCAGCAGAGACATAATTATTATGAAATGATTCTTGGTCAGTGCCCTTGTTCTATATTACGACACTGTCCTTTGAAAAAAGGGGCAGGTCATGACTTTCAAGTTCAAGAGTGGCTTTTTTGCCATCTTAATTCAGTACTTGCTGGGTTTTCTAGTTGCTTAACTAGCACTAGCATTCTAGTGCAAGTTATCTTTCCTTTCCCTATATTTCGTTTGGATGCTTATCAGCTAGGATGGATTCCTGAGGTTATTTTCTCCTTCTGCATATTATTTCACAACCATCATTTGTCACCCCTTCTCCAACAAACTCATATATTTGATGGATCCTTTTTTCAAGTTTTCAGCTCTTCCCAAGTGATACAGTTGACATTTCACAGTAAACAAATTGGTACACTTCTAGTTGCATTTCCATCCTTGGCTTCTACATAGTCAGTTTGATGACATCCACCTCTGACCTTACAGAAGATTTGCTCTTACAGGTTTCAGTGTCATGGTTTGCTCTTACATTGGCAAACTTACCACTGAAAATTATTTCCTCCAAATCTAGATCTCCTCTAATGGCAAAAGATTAAACTACAGACCAATTTCACTGCCTCATTTCAAGATACTATACCTAGTCATGACATAAGTAGTTCTGTTCACGTATAATGCCTTTCCTGGACATACCAAGTTATACACGGGCAAATCTAACCTAACCTCTGCCCTGACAAGATCTTCCATGCCTGAACTGAAGCACCCCATTATTAGTAGTAAATGAGACTTATGTACTTCATTTCTGGTGAAGTGGTTAAATTGAAGGTTGTTACACAATTCCTTCAACTCTCCAGGGTCATTATCATTTGTTAAGGCACAACATAAAACTCGTGAGACCTTGTCATGCCCTGACTGATCTGAACCAGATGCCAGATACTTATTGACAAGGCCCGTGACTTAAGCACTCTTCTCAGCAGAGCTGACAAGGTCAGAACAACTCCTTGGTAATAATGTAGCTGATCTGAACAGCTACTATATGAGATAACGATGACATCAGTCTGTTTTTCCATTTCTTCCCATATAACTTCATTGAATCTGAAAATATCCATAATCCATGGCTATTATCATGTCATCATGTAGGAAATTTCCTTTGGAAATACACGTCATGAGGGGATTCTGAAACTCAGTATAATGACTTGTCTGTGCTAGAAAGACTTCCCCCTTCAATTCATATCCTCTAGTAAATGGTTGTGGTCATATTGTCATCTATAGAGTGTCCCACGCCAGTCATGGATCTACTTATTTCCTTAGTCCCATGAGTGTTTTCTTTTCCCAAACAAATGTATTCACATCAAAGGGCACTTTCCCTTGTGTTCCCCATCAGCATCAAAAGAGAAGGAGGACAGATTAATAACACTGGTCTTAGGCTAAACCTTTGAACACTGAGAAGTATGCACTTAGTTATATCAGTCTATATATGTAACCTTGCTCTTAGATTTTTCTATGTCAGATTTTGCTCTCCCACTGACCTATATTGTAAACTTTTATCAGAACCAGAATGACATCAGGCAGTTCCTCCAAATGCTAATTTCAAGCCCCTTGAAGGCTCTTTCTCTGTTTTAGCATTGAATATGCAGCCATTTTAGATATTTCTTCTTCTTGTTTATGCCATTGAAAGGATTTGGGTGTTCAAATAATAGCTAAGAGATAACATGACATTAAAAGGCCCAGACAGCCATTTCTCTACCATGGCAAAAAAGCAAACGTAAACGGGATATGCTAAAGCCCTAGGAAGAACTACAGAGATAAGCTCGCCTGAGTGCACTTTCATTGACTTCACCATTGTCTCCCCCAGCAAGCTTGGCTTTTGCTTAATAAACAGAAGCCACAGTGGGAGATGCCATGGGAATAGCATTGATTTCTTCCCTCCTTTCTGACATTTAAGGTACACTGTGCTTTGTTAATGGAGGTGGGCATAGACGTATAAAACCTAAAACCAAGCCCACACATGATTAGGGACCTCAAAGAAGTGCCGCATTTATGTAGGAAGCTGACATGGATGAACTGAAACTCAAATCATTATGGAATGAGTTTAGCCATTGCAGTATCATTTACATTAAATGGTGAAAACAGGGTAGGCTGCTTAAAAGGCTGATCCTGAGAAATGCAGAGCGCCTGGCACTCTTTTAGAACTACCTCTCAGTATAATAGGAAAATGTATATATTAAACATATGCAGGATTTAAATGAGGATTTCACTGTGAAGCTTTAGGCACCTGCAAATTAACTGCTGACAAGCAGATTAATTAGTACTGTATTTTTCCCCCACATCTGCCCATTTCTGCCTCCCTAAAATCCTTTTTAGCTAATGAAATATACTGGAGACTGGGGAACACATGGCATTCTTCACTTGATGATACAGCAGGGAACGGGAGTTAAAGAGATAGGGAAACATCATGAGAGAAGGACCAAAAGCAACAACTTTAGGAAACAGCCACAGAACCTGGCAGGAGGTCTGGTTTCTGACAGTCTCCCCTTATGATCTTATCGCTGGAATAAATCATGACTTTAAAAAAAAACATTCAGGGAAATCATAGGATCCTCTTACAGAAGTGCTTCTGGTGCTTACTGCTGATAGAGAAAAAGGAGTCTATAGCTTCACCCAGAAGCAGGCAGTTTGCAAGGAAAGAGTAATGGAAGCAGCTTGAACAGCTGCAGCAGCTGTGTCAGGAGTATGTCACCACAATCATTTTTATGAGGGCAATTATACAGGAGCTAGAAGGCTGTAACAGCAGTGTCCACCATTGTAGGCTTACAAAAAAAAAATGAAACCTGGGTTGAAACAGCTTCTTCAGAAAGCAGAAAGATAATGGACCGATCAGTTTAGTTAGAACTGTCATGTACAGCAGGAATTATATGGGATAAGAGACGGCTGTTCTGTAAGCCAGCTCATGTCCTTAAAGGCAGAAGTCCTTTTACAACAGAACAAATGTACTGGGATAGCAGCAGTGTAAGCTTTCTCACAGCCTCCCACCAAGATCTGTTCAGTCTCGATCTGGATATACTGTACATCAGGTTGGTGGAGCTGGTCACTCTCCATTCTCCTTCAAACCTTGGCCTTCCAACTTGCTAATGTGAGTGGTAATACATGTCAGTTATGCAGCAGGTTTCATGGAGATGGGTGCCTCTATGTGGATTCTACCAACCTTACTTCACGTAAGAGATACAAGAGAGCTACAACTGACTGCAGGCTATGATTATCTTGTGGTGCGCTTACATATATATAGTTCATGGAATCAGGGTCTTAGATAACGAGTCCCACCAGTTCACTGCTGCTCCCTCTTCCCAGCCATTCATCTTATAAAACAGGCTTTCTAAATTATTATGCAGACGAGCTCATTGTAATACATCAGGATGATCCTTTTTTGTTCCACTGTTTTAAAAAAATGTATTTATTCTACATGTGATCAGACAATTACTGAATCAGGTACTAGCTGCTCCTCTTGTATTCAGAAATCCTGTCGCAAAATTCTGTCTGCATCTGTCCACTTTTTTGGCCGGCTCTCACTTGCCTTGAGAGTCAGTAGCTTCGGGGAATAAGCACTCTTCTGTAGTTAAGGTTGTCTCTCTGTGGATACTCTCTGTTAGATACTCTCCTTTGGGTTCCACCAGTATGATGGAAACTTTTGCATTTTACAATTACCCCTTTCCACATCATTATTACTGCTTTGCAGTATAATTCTCTCTCTGATGATCTTCACAAGAAAGTAATTAATGCTAGCAGTAATCAGCATTAAATTTCACAGCTTTAATGACTGTGATCATTATTTTCAAGTGTTTGAACTTTCCAGGAAATCAGATTTCATCTATAATATCTAACGACCTAAGAGACTCTGTCTTCTTCTCGGCCCCAGTTCCTACACTACTTAACAATGCAAACATTCACCAAAATGATAAGCAAAGTATCAAGCCTTTTGTCAAACTGGTATACTTCTTCAAGCCTCCTTTGTGCAGTATCTAATCTCTGATTTCTTCTGATTTAGTCACCTCAACTTGATTCAGCAGGAAAACACACATCAAAACAATATTCTACCTTACAGTTAGGTTGTGCTCAAGCTATCCCATTAAAACTGCCTGCGATTTTGACATTCAGGCCTTCTCTCTACAGAGTGGTGGAGTCAGCAGCAACACCTTGGAAAAATCTTATTGTCATGAAATACTAAGTGTACCACTGCATCCTTTTCTAAAGAGGTAAAAGAGCAACATCTAACCATTACATAACCTTAACGCCAGAACGTGCTGTTTGCCTTTATCCAAAATAACCAACATTTATATGCATTTCATGGTAGGGTACATACATTGCTGTCTATTCTCTAGCACCACTGGAAAACAAAGGGAGAAAAAGCCAAACTGGAAGAAACAGATGTTTATTCAGTTGGCTAGTTATACCTTGTGGTTAGGGTTGTGGCGAATGGCTAGCTCAGCAATCCATTAAAGATATATTAAAAGACTCAGAGCTTGGAACAGGTGTTTTGGTTTTTGTACGTGGAAAAATCTGAACAAATAAAGATGGGCAAACTGGTTGGAATAAAATCAAAGTCAGTAAAGTAGACATCTGGTTGGTAGAAACAAAGCTAACTTATTATTTTAAATGGCTTTTTTTAAGGAAAAAAGTGCCACAGCAGCATAGAGCAACTTTCAGCAAAGAAAAATTGAAGACTAAACAAGAGATCAAGAAATGCTGCATGTTATCCAAGAAAGCAGTATGTTGGATGTTTCATTCAATTTCAAGAACAAAGCATTTAGATATGCATTCAACGTGTAAGGCTGGAAGTCGAAGCCAGAGTTGTATATTAAATAAGAATAATCTTGTTTTAACAGTACGAGCTGTTAACTATTGGAATGGTTTACTGGGGGCTGGTTTGCCATGAATCCACTCTTATAAGCTCTGCGTTATACATGAGGTTAGAACATAACGGTCTCTCTTTTCCTTAAATTGTATACATTTTTTGTGATAAGTGTCAGACAAAAGTCTGAAGACATGGGATGATTATTCTATTTATATATTTTGCTACCTCCCATCAAGGTGGCAACAGAACAGATTTAAGTGACCGATGTAAAAAAGCTGGATTTAATACTGAACATTAGGGGTGTGTGAAGCAGGCCCCATTTAATTCCGATTCAGCCCGAATTGGGGACAGTGATTTGATTCGTTGATTCAGATCACTGTCCCTGATTTGATTCAGCTGAATCTGAAGATTCGATGCCAATTCAGAGAATCAGCGATTCGGACATAGACACGACTTCCAAGTTTTTTCTACATACCTCTAGGTACCAGGGGCTCATGATCACTGTGATGCTGGGGCACCTGGAGCGTCCCACAGGAGTGTGTGTGGGGTGGGGGGGGCCAACCCAGAAGTGGACCAGATGTACTTCCAGTCCACTTGCGGGTCTGGTGCCGAGTGTGCTGGGGATCCCCCCCATGCTTCTGTGGCATACTCCATGAGCCCCAGCATCGCAGCACTCATGCACCCCTGGTACCAGGTATGCAGAAAAAACATTTAAACCTGTGTCTATGTCCAAATCACCAAATCTTTCCGAATCTCTCCAAATCAATTTGGGGGGTTCTGATTCGATTCAGAGAGATTAAAGGGTCCTCTGATTCAAATCAGTTTCAGAGATTCGGCCACTGAATCGGGACAAATCTCTGCCAAATCAAATCAGGGACCAAAAGCTTCGCACAGCCCTATTGAGCATTTCTCTGTTAACTTTCAAAATACAGGTTTATAATGAGAAAAATCAAAATGGTTCCTGATACAATGCTTATCTCCTCTTCACAACCCTTGATTTATTAGCATAAAAGGTAAAGCAAGAATTCAATGATTTTACTTCAGTTGACATTTCACCTTAGCCCAGTTGTCAGGAAGTACATACTTCCTCTGCATAACAAAAAGCTGCATTACAAAATCTCTCAGTTTAAGAGCCTCTTATTAAGATGTGCTTAAAATATTTTATAATTTGCTTTCAATAAATCTTTTTTTTTTTTTTTTGTAAATAATGACAGATATTTTTAGCAGTAAGCAAACTGGAAAGGGTATATAACTTACTACCTGCAGGAGAATTTCTAAGCATAGAGAAAGGCAATTTAGGAGGTAAACTGTAGGACTTGATTTGCTGGACATATTTTGTGGCAACACTAGTTTAGTATTTGTTGCCTCAAGATACTACAAGTGCACCTTTTACCCTATTGTTTCACATGAACAGGTTTCTATATACAGAGATACAATTTCAGGGCACAGCTCTTATGTTCTTACTAGCAGGAAACCCAACTGTACATCGGCAGCAAATTCAAATTCAATGCATGCTTAAAGAAGCCCAACATTGCTAAATTAGTGTTGTCTCTGAGTTTCTTCTGGGCACATCCCCACATACAACCAATAACTCACCCATGGCAGCAAGAGAGAGAGATAAACTGAACTTCTTTTTTGGTACATTTAAACATTATGCACCCATCCTTCTCTTGGGCTTTCAGATGTGAGGAATAGATATAATAACATGGCTGAGAAGAAGGCCTGCATAAGAAAGGTACAATGCACATGTACATTGCTAGGAAGGAGTTCAGTTTAATTTCTATATGCTATATGCTGTTTGCTAATTCTACATTACAATAACCTATAGCTACTCTAGCCATGAAGGGCAGGATATGAAATCATGTTTTTAAGGCTTAATCATTATAGGTTGTATTACTAGCCTATTCCAATTGCAATAAAGTGTCTGCTGGTTATCTTACCACAACAGCAACACTGGCTGTAGACACGCATCTAACAGCATTATTATTATCCTTGAAAAGAGCCATATGTCTGTTTCCCAAACAAAAGGAGTAAAGAATCATGACTGTAAGTATTAGATGGGGAAAACTGTGCCGCTTGGGTACAGGGAGGAAGTATGAAGCTGTTACATTTGAGTAACGTCTGCCCTATATTTTTTCTGAACAGGTCAGAATGAACATTAATGAAAGAGCTAGTGCCATCACCAAATTAAAACCTGAGATAATTGCATATGCATGGCTTTAGGCTTCCTACAGTCCTCAAGAGATGGTTCGTCTGATGTCACAGTTTTGCTATTATTATTTATACTAAGAAGAACTTTATGGTGGTTCTTGCTCTCATTTATAATAATTACTTGTAGTAGCATGCACAAAATGCTACTGAATATTTAGATATTCCAAAAGGAATGTTTCCTGTCTTGAGAAGGAAATCTAACCATGAACAGAATGAAATGGTCCTTTCAGGAAAAAAAGAAAGAAAATAATTTTAAAATAAGGTACCTTTCTCTCTATGGACATTGCTTGCTTACTTGAAAACGAAAGATCAACCTTACCACTAATGTCTTTGCGCTGCTTTTGGGGGGCAGACAACCTCTGACTTAAATCAACTGGAACAGAGTAGAAACACAACCTACAGATTGGTCAAAGAAGCATTGAAACCTTCCAAGTTGTATTATTCACAAAGAAAGAATGATTTCTGAAGGGGCTACCAGGCTTCTCTGTTCATGTTACTTAAAGGGATATTTCAGTCAAAACAACCTTCATTCCTATCCATGTTGAAAGAACATAGCACCAGGTAAAAGATGAGACGTTTGTTTGAAGTTTGGTTGAAGGTCAGTTCATTTTCACTTTTTCTTCTCTGAAAAGTTGGGTCTGTATCTCTTTTTTGGGACAATCATTGTCTGATATTTCTTCTCATGCTCTTTCTGCAACATTTAGCCATCTAATTTTTTGTACATATGCCTCTAGGTTACTGTGCTTTACTAAAGTGAATCCACTCAGCTAATGCTAGCTAATTTATAAAGCTAGCAGAGATGCTTTGGCTTCATGCTAGTATATCTGAGATGAGAATATATTCCCTATTCTCTATCATTTGAAACATATGTCACCAATTAGCATTGGTGGTCTGCTTTTTTGAGCCAAAAACATTTCATATTTCAAGCAGAACTTCATAGCTTATGTAGCTGAATTACTATGCAGAATGTAATTATTCAAGCCTACCATACCACTCAGAGCGTCTTTCAAGTTTCAAGGGTTGTTGGTTGTAGCTGTTTTGGTCTAAGGACATGGGCAAGCAGGGTTCTCTGACCACTTGTTTTTCTTCACGCTTTTTCCTCCCTCCCTTCACATCTACCCAGAGAACAAAGATAACAAAGTTTAACAAAGATAAATATCAGGTGTTGCACCGATGGAGGAAGAATCATCAACACTCCTATAGCCTGGGAGGTACCACTCTAAGTAGCACAACTGCAAAAAGGGATCTTGGAGTCACAGTCGACTCCAAAATGAACACGAGTAGCCAGTGTGATGAGGTGAGAAGTAAAGGTAACTGCACTCTTTCTTGCATTAGTAGGTGCATCATGAGCAGGTCTAGGAAGGTGACGCTTCCCTTCTATGCGGCATTGGTCAGGCCACAGCTGGAGTACTGAATCCAGGTTTGTATGCCACGCTTCAGGAGGGATGTAGATAACCTGGAAAGGGTTCAGAGGAGGGCCACAGATCTGGTTAAAGGCCTACAGAAAAAATCCTATGAGGATGATTGAGGGCCCTGAACCTCTTCAGCCTCCACAAAAGAAGGCTGAAAGGCGATTTTGTGGCTGTCTATAACCTCGTCAGGAGGGACAGCAGGAGATTGGGGATATGATATTTACCAGGGTGCCCCTCAGGTTACTAGAAACAATGGCCACAAACTGGAAAGTTTAGACTGGACATTAGGAAAAAATTCTTTACAGTGCAGGTTGCTAAAATATGGAATATGCTTCTAAGGGAGGTGGTGCTGTCCCTTTCTTTGGAGATATTTAAGAGGAGACTGGACAAACACCTGGCTGGGGTCATTTGACCCCAGCGCCCTTTCCTGCCCATGGCCAGGTGTTGGACTCAATGATTTAATAGGCCCCTTCCAACCCTAAAATCTATGAAATCTATGAAAATTGCCTTTTAAGTTTCAAAAATGTCAAATAGTTTATCGCTATATTTCTATGTATGCTTGTTGATCTGACATTGATTGTGATGGAGGTGGTAGGTCTAGCTGTCTAGTAAGCTCTTTAATGTGCAACTCAAATCTTATGATAATAATTTGTGCGTTCAGCTCAAATTATGTATTTACTGTACTATAAAATACCTTTGTATTGCCTTTTGCATGATGTACCTTTAAAGTAGAAAATAGTAAATCTTTAAGATGAAGATTTTATGAGTGAGCCCATACATTGAAAGAATTTCACTTTCACCATCATTAACAGTTATGGGATGGTAGCTGTTTTGCCTCACTTGAGACTTTCTGTATATCTCCCAATTTTGTCTGGATACTAGTCAGTGTGGTATCCAAGCACCTTTCACATTAATTAGACTGGCAAAATACACTTGTCCACTGTTTTCTCAGCTGTGATCTGGTAGAGTCAGAGATAATTATTTTAAGCTCACTTGAGGGTACAAACTTTACTAGTAACCCTGCTCTCCAGCACAATGCGCAATTCTAGCAGTTCTACAGTCTCCTGTGAAGAAACCAATTATCTATAGGAATGCAGAGATGAATGTTTGAGCTCTATAAAATGAGTGTCATGGCTAAAATCCAAAGAGAGTTTCCAATCGATGTTACAACTAGGAACCCCAGGGGCTGGTTTGGATTTTAAAAGAAAAAGAAATCTTTTTTTTTTTTTTTAAATAACCATACTTAGCAATGTGTCAGAGGAAAAATCTTGACATTTCCCAATACAAGAATATTGACAGTATTTGGCTTTTTTTAAAATCAATCTTTAAACTAAGTTAACACTAAATAAACTTATTTCTGTTTCCTTTTAGCACTTGGCATTGATTTGAAATAAAACCATGCTATGCTGTAACTTAAAATAATGGATTACATGATAAGTAGAATTTCTGCAGTAAAATATAAAAAGTCACGCAGTGAAGCAACTTGTCTGTTAGTTACAGAAATATTTAATTCAGATATGACATTGTGTTGTAAAAATGAAGATGACATTCAATGAAAAAGAAAAAAATGTAACCAGTTTAATGGCTAATAAAATTTATGCGACTATGTGGCAATCATCTTATGGGGTTGATTGACATGGGTTATGGTTAGTCCTAGTCTGGAACATAAAGACATGTCACACTTTGAACTTAAGGTGCCATGCAAATCTGGCACAAAGATGCGTTATATATGAAACACCTTTGCAGCTATTTGGCCTCTTTACAGTGCCATAAATTGGCCGAACATGTGGCATATTGTAATATATAGTGTGATTAACTTGTTAATTGTGCCATAAATGCAACATCTGCCAAGGGCCTCAGAGAAGCTTTCAAATGCATTACAAGGAAGAGATTTCCCTGCATTTAAAAGTGTGTCTAAGTCTACTCTAAGCATACAGTTGGTCCAATAAAATATATCACCCACAAAAATCCTTGCCTTTCACGTATTTCCTGGACCATGCACAGCCATGGCATCACTCCAACATTATATAAAGAAAATGACTATGAAATCAGTATTACTCAAATATAATCTAGGGTCATTAGTACCATAACATTCAGAAACCATTTATGCCAAAAAGAATGAATCACCAATGCCTTGTGGATGTACATTACCCATCCACCCACACACTTTTGGTTACTCTGAACTGAGTAACAATGGTTTCTTTTTGCTGTGGCCTTGGTCTTCATCTCCCTTAAGTTTGCTAGCCAATTTCTCATACATTACCTCAATAAAGGGGGCAGTTCCTGCAATGAGTGCCCCCCTCCACTCAATAAAATGATTGTGGGATTGGGGCTTGTGACCGTGATTCTTATGAGTAGAGCTATACCCAACTCTCACCATTGTAAGTGGGATCAGATCCAGGGCTCGTTTCTGCTGCCATCTAAGTTAGAGGAAACTTCTCAGACCCTGTGATTTCTCTTTTTTTTTTTTTTTTGGCAGAAAGCCCACCATATTTTTAGCCATCATCATAATTTACATTAAAAGTCCATCAAAATAGGAATGTTAAATTGATTTCTGACTGAGGCGAAGTGCTATATCTATGAAAACTATGATGATAGCTGCAAGAACCTTTAGTTATATCAGGAAAGAAGGTATTTAATTTATTGAGAAAACTATAACAGGAAATATTGCAAAGAGCAGCAAAACAAATACTACCCACAAGACCTACAATGCAATAAGAATCCTTTCTATGTAAAATGTCAGCAGTGTCTTATTAACAATGTCTAATTAAAAAATACAATGCAGTGTAATCCATGGGAAGTAATTCCCCCTGAGTAGAAACGATATGCTGTGTTTGCAAATGGTTTGAAATAAATTGCTTGCTCCAAGTTAAGGTTTAGAATGCTAATATTCAATCCAAAAACATCTGATCCTATTGAGAGACGTCTTACCAGAAAGATACCCCTGTACTGACACCTTTTGAGCTACTACATGGTTTTGCATATGCCAGTATCTAGGCTGCCCATGCACGTGCTCTGACGTATTCTAATTAGAAAGCTGCAGCATCCCCATAGTGTCACGGGTATTAAAACTCTGCACATTTTAAAATAGCTGCAGGGTGCTCTAACTAAACCTTATTGAATGAGTTTTAGATAAAGTGTCCCATAACCATTTTAAAACATATGCTTAATACATGTGACGCTGTGACATTTTTATTTAATTGAGTGGATACCCAGAAACGGCTCTAATTAAAATGCCCCATGCACCTCTGAGCACATGTACAGGCAGCCTTAGATGTTATACATAAGCCATATTAACTGCTGTCATTTCTTTAGTTAACCACTGATTATTGCATTAAGATAAAAAGGAGTCTGACTGACTCAGTGACCCGAGTCACCATTGACTGATCCCTTCTGTGACACTCCAGGCCTTTATATACTTTGGGGCCATAAGCTCAAGTCCTGTCTGGAAACTCAGACTCACAATGAGACAGGAGTAAGCTGGGGACTTCTTTCCTCTAGACATACGGATCTTTCTCCTTACTTAAGAAAAGGGCATTTGGTCTCCTGGGAAGGAAACAACTTGAATCAGAATTGTCCAAATCAGCTGCCTCTGCATCTAGAGATACTCTAACTAGGCTTCAGTCAAGATAAAGTCTGCCTGATACCTTTGGATGAACACTCTAACATTATGTTTTGTTCTGTTTTTAATTTGGAGTAAGTGGGAACTGAATGTAGACATTTGTTTATTTTGCTTAATATGTAAAGACTTTTTGCGCAACATAAATCTTTAAGAGAAATGGGAAATGTATGACTACCCACACAAATGTGTGAAAAGTGACTGTATACCAAAATAAACTAAAAAATGAAAATAACTTAGCTGTCTAGAAGTTATTAAAATATAGTACTACAAGAACATAGATAGCACCCATGACATGGATTCAGGGGGAATATCAAAAGGTTTGATTCACTCATGGAAAAAAAAATGTTGGATTCAGTTCATTGTGGTTCAGGTACGCTGCTGCTTGAGTGTCACTTTTTTACACCCCTTTCCACAGTCTCCCCTTCTAGAATATGCATGTCACATCTGGTAGAAGTGTGCTAAATTACTATGCGACATCAGCGACATGTAGGAATCAAGAAGAATTGAGCTGCCCATGGACTGAGAACATAACACCCACACACAGTCATTCAGTTTCTCACTGCTGTCCCAAGAAAAACCACAAGTGTACAGAAGTTCAGGATTTTTCTCCCAGAGCAAAAATGGTTACTATGGGAGAAAAGCAACCCAGGAACAACCAGAGTTAAATCTGGGAGAGTGAATGCCTATTCCTGTTCTCTTCTGAGAAAAGCCACAGAACAGTCCTTCAGTATCCCAGCATGCTTTGATCCTACCTCCCGCCAGGCATGCAGTATGTTGCTCACTGGACTCTACACTTCCAACCAAGCAGGAAGCAGAACACACCCCCTTCACAACCTCACATTACACTGCAAGGAGACACAGGCTGACTGAGCAGTCTGGGACAGCCAATAAGGGCTGCCTGTACACCTCTGCCATCTGTTTCCAGGCAGACTGAGGGAGTCTACAGAGCACACAGAAATGTGTACACAGGGTCTCCCTGGCTGCACAATATCAGCACTTTGAGCTCAGCTCTGTAAGGGCTCAACATTTGAATGTCTGTCCAGAAATCTCTGGACCTGAGACAATGCTTTCAGATCATCTGAATATGTATACACAGCCAGTGGCAGGACGTTCATTATATTAGACTGCAGGTATGAATATGTCAAAAGTACACTTTTTTGCATGGCATGCAAGTGTACTGGGTTGAAGTATGAGCTACCTTCATTTATATAGTAGGATAGACATAATTTATGTAGGGTGGGATAGACATACACATCTGCCCAACTTTACCTAGATGTCTGCTGGACAAGATCCTATAGTTTGTGTCAGAGAGAAGCAGGAACCAAACCAACCCTAACTTCTGGGGAGAAAGCAGGAAAGAACCCTACAGCTAACAAATAATGCCTTTTAACCCCAAAGACAATACCAGTCAAGTACATTATAATAAGATAGTTTCCTTTCTGCTTAATCTCAGCTTTTCCAAATATTATTTCCCCTCACTGCTTTTCTCCCTGTCTTTCAAGGGAACAGTAAACAAAATAAGGCAAGCAATGCCTAAATTGCCTACCTTGATGCCAAATATCAAGATACCCAGGTGTCTGCTCATCATCCTGCAGTAAATAATCCTTCAGTCTCACACATAGCATTTTCTGTCTAAACCAGCAATGACAGCTTGGATTACATGTCATAACTCATTATCATACCCGTTATAAAACATGAGTTCCACATGAATTGTCCACGGGATCAGATTTGCAGAGAAAAGAAATCATCTGATCTCTCTGGAAAATCCTGAGTCTCTCCACTAGTGCATTCAGTACCATCTGCTTACACAGAAGACAGGGGCATTAGTTCCTTGAAAGAAAACCTCTACAGATACTGTCAGATAGGAACAGGACACATTGTTTTATGGCATTTAACATGATAACGGCAATGTTTCCAAAATATGAAAGCTATCAAAATATTTGTAGCTTTCTGAACGACCTCCCCCTTTCACTCTCAACTGTGACTTCCAGCATTTCTAGGACTCTAATTAGAGAGAGAAGCAAAAGGCGGCAAATGGAATCTGATCTATCAGAATATTGATGATGCAGAATTTGACACACTGCCACACAGGAACATACAACACTGACAAGGATGTTACCTGAGATAATGAAAAGAGGGGGAGGGGGAAGGAGTGGAAACTCAAAGCGAGTCAATTAAATAAAATGTACAAGAGGACTGTTTGCTTGTGTCTTCAATACTAGGAAACTTAACGGCCCCCACAAAAGACACAGTAAAAGAATATGATTTCAAACCCAAAGTTGCCTAATGTATTTACATCCTAACAGGGAGAAAAAAAATCATATTATACGCTGCAAAGTAGCTCAGTTATGCAGTTTAGGGACATAGGATAAAACATAGATTCTAGGTTCCCATTCATTTCCAACTTCGGTGAGCTTTGCAGCTGGCACCAACTCCTTGAAATTAAAAAGAAAAGAAAAAGTACAGCAATATAGAGCCATTCTTTGTGGGAATTTGGATCTGAATCTCTGCAGGACAGACTGAATTTTTCAGCTAGTAATATCAAATCATTTTTTTAAATAAATTTGCTACATTGAAGTTTTGAACCTTTGTTCAGAACAGTCAAATAATTTATAACCCACATGACTATTACTTTCTGCAGTAGGCCACACTATAAAGGGACAAAACCTCTCATAATCCAAAGCTGTAACATTAATTTCATGCATTTAAATCATATAGCAAACCTTTTGAAAGAAAGGCCTTTTTTAAGGTAGATTTTAAATTCAGTAATAGTAATTCTCACTCTTAAGCTGCATTTGCACTCATTATACTGTATTTTTTCAGTATAGATTTTACTGCACTTCAACATGGGGGAGTATATAAGACTCCGAAGAGAAAAATCTTGTCCTGGTAATTATTCTGTTCTTTTTTTCTTCCTTTATTTGTTTTTTTTAATCCTATCCCTACTGCTGCTTGCACCACGAGGCCCTAGAACAATGCAACGTTATCAGTTCTGAATAAAAGATTTTCTCCTGATATCTTCACGAGACAAGCCCTGAATACATACAAGATAGAATTACATTGTGTGGCCCTGCCATACATTTACCAAACAAACAGGAAGTGTGTGATACGTCTTCCCAACACGTTATACTGTATCATGCTTAGCCATTGGGTGGAGGGCACAGGGTACAATGTGGGATACAAAAACAGTTTGTCACTTCCCCCTTTACAGGTCAGACAGAACTGCATTTGCTTTATTTGCTGAGGATAGGGACTTCCACTATCCTCGGACGGATCAGGGATGTTCATAGTTCTGCCCAGTTAGTAAAGTCACCACAGCTGGCGCGATTTCCAGTTGGTGTTAACATGCCCATCAAGATGCTGCTGCTCCTCATGGCTGATACAAATCTTCACTGTCTGAAATGACAGGAACAGCAGAATCTCCAGAGGAAGCAAAGGATGACCACCAACACATCCACTGCATTTCAAGGAGTGCTTTGAACAAAGCACGGTTGGGATTGCTGGGCAGCCTATGCAAGGAGCTGCAAGGTTAATGACTGGAAAGCAAACTGAGAAGCATAGCTTCTTCAACAGAGTGAAAGGGCAAAGCAGGTTCTTTTAATGAAGAAGAAGAGACAGCAAGATGCTAACAACATAAGAACCTTGCATTTAAATTTGGAGCGGGAAGACCCATTGGAGTGACAGAAGAAAGAAAATAGCGCAGCCTGAGTGATAGGAATGCAAGGTGGTGTAGATTGCTGCCACCACAATGGCCCATGCTCTTCTGATTATGTTAATTAGCAAAAGTCTCTCGGTGCCTGGATCATGTTTCACACTAACAATTTCAGAACCAGCAGGAAGCCAAATTCTGAAAACACATCAAAATTAAATTCTCATTGGATTAGCCGTTTAGATCAAAGACAATGAAGGTCAGAACTCAAGGGATTAAAGGAAGATAATGATTATTATTTTTTATCACACAAAGGCCTAATCCCTTCAAGACAAATATATGAGAAATGATACTTTCCCTTTATACCTGTTTTCCCATAAAGAGAAGAAAACAATAAAAACCGACATGCAGGATTAGACAAAAAGAATCACCTTTGGTATTGTGAAAGAAAAGATGCTTTTTTAGTACTTTTGCTGATCCAAATAAGCGAGATGGAGGCAACTGTAGGAGCTGCATATATTGGGAGGTATTTTCCAGTTTACTAATCCTTCATGTGTTCGTTTGCTTTTCATTAGCAGCCTAAAAAATGAATATGCCCCACTATGTATATATTCACATGGGGACTGTTGTTTAACATATTTAACAATTTCATAACAATGACAGCATATCTTGTTCTTTTCTCTGCTGGGGTGGGGAGAGAAAAAAAAACATCTGGTATTATTGATCTGTTCATGTTAGTCCCTCCAGTCTGCTGCTCATACTTATTCTGTGTTTTAACTCCATCGCCAGCTTCCAACATTCAATATCGCACTAACAAGTCTCCTACAACACCAAAGTTAGCAGGCTGTAGCTTTGCAATTAGGCCTCATGCTTTACATACCTATAAATAAATAAAACATGAGGGATTAGAAACTCTGTTTTAACTCAGAGCTTGCTCCCAAGTCTCCCATCAGTGAGCGGGATATATCTTCCTTCACTACGGAAATGAGAGAGAGTTCATGTCCCAACATTTGGAAGAGACATGTGTAAAGGTCTTATCTTCCACCTCCTTGCCAGCATAACACTAATATAACTATCACTGGGCATGGCTACATGTGCATTAATGCACCTTTTCTAATGGTAGAAGCACAGGCTCCAACATGAGATACTAAACGCACATTAGGCTGTACTCATGCACAGTAGTACATCTGCATGCTTTTTTAGTGATAAAGACTATTCTAATGTCACGGGGTTTTTTACACGATGGTTTAGTGCATAATATAATAGTCTACTGCACATTAAGTCACACACATAGATGCACCCACGGACCAGTATTCTCACAATCACCACTTTCACCAGCTTGCATTTGTCAGGGCAAAGTCTCTTTGGTTGTTGAGTCTATGGCAATCAATACTGGCTTCTTCGTTCTTAACCTGATGCATGATTGGGATCTGGCAGACCTCACTCAAATGTGATCCCAACCATAAGAAGCATTTTTACAAGGGAGTTGGCAGTGTGCCACAATCTTAAGTAAGCATCCATGGGCACAGAGAAGAAAGAGAACGCTTAGCTGTTTATTTTTCTGCGGTAGCACATTTATTTTTAAGTGACAAGGCCTTAATGTTTATTTACAATGCATCTCTCTTTATCGAGCGCATAGGCTAGAAGCCTTTGTTACAGAAGTTGCTACCAGTTGTTTCTCTACTCTTAGCAGGCGAGCAGCCAAGAATCCCAAATGGTATTTACTGCACTGTTGGCCGGTACCAAGAAGAATCATTTAAAGGTGCAAAATACTTTTTCAAACATGTTCCAATGAGATGTGCTTTGCCAATTGATATAAAAATGACACCACTGAATCTTTAAACCCACTGCTTAACATAAGCTATGAGGGATTCATAACAGTGATGGTTTGAATATGCATCCAAAAGTTTAGATGCTCAGCTGAGCCATCTGTTGCCCACAAAGGGTCTCAGCATAGAAATTACAGTTCACAGGTTTTTAAGTAGAAATCAAGTGCTTCAAAGTCATCCCTCCCTTTCCTGTGAAGGGCTGTCTCGTGAAGGATTCTTAGATTTCCCATGAGTAGGCAAAGGAGATTTGCCTTCTCTATCCCGGCAGAATGAATTTAGCCTGCAAACACTACAGATATTTGCAAGCCATCGTGGCAGAGAAGTTATGTTACATCGACCCAACCCTGGAGGCACAGGGCCTCCATGCTAGGCCAGGCCTTTTTTATCTACGCATAAGACAAGGGATTTCCTACAAAGTGTTGCCCATTGCAAAGCAAGACAGGCAGCATAGTCCAACACGAGGCACCAGACTGTAAGTCAGGAAACCTGGGTTCTGGTTCCCGGTTCTGCCAACGGCCTGACACGTAACGATGAGAATGGCTCAGTCTTTCTGCTGAATGCAAAACTTCTTCTGGCTGAAGTTAAACGAATTTTGGCCCTCAGTCTGCCAGTCATGTCTAAAACATTGTAAGCAGTAGAGAGTGTATCGTGGCACTCCACAGTGAGTTGCTGTCTCTGCCCAAAACCATTCATGACTAAGGGTGTGTGTAGGTGAAATACGGGTCCTAAATTGAACCAGTGCATTTTTAAAAACACCACTTCAATTTAGAGCTGGTTATACCCCCGTGTCGTGCACACACCCCACTGACTTACCTGCCTCTCTGGCAGTAGGGAGAGGAGGGTGAGCTGCCGGCGGGTGGAGCTGCCCCTGGGCTGCAGGGAGTGTTGAGAGCACATTAACATGCTCGTGTTAGGTCATGTTAGCTTGGTAAGGTCATCCACAGGTGAGACCTACGTAGGACAAATGATGTCACACTGGTCCTCAGTTTGGTAATTTCCCATATGACACCCGTAGATACAATGAAGAGAGTGCTGTGCACACACCCGCGTGCCGGGTGCACTACCCCATAAGGGCTTTGATTAGGAGAAGCTGTGTGTGTGTCTGGGCATGTGTGTGGGACTGGGCACATTTGAGCTTGGTGTGTAGGGTGCGTGGTGTGCCTGGACTGAGGTGGGACTGCGAGAGGGAAAGAAGTCGGGGTGCTTGTGGGCAGAAAGGAGAGAGAGAGACGGAGAGGCTGAGTGGCCGTTAACTGTGTGGACCACGGAGGTCCCTGGTGCCAGGCCCCGTCACGTGAAAGATCCTGTCTGCCACTGGAGCAGGAGGGGTTGGCTCCCCAGGCCTTTCCCTCCGGGTGCGTCTTTCACGCAAAGTAGCGGCCCTCGGCTCTGTTTGGTAAGCATTGCCCCATTCTCTTCTGGGTATTAAGTTTCTTTTTCTTCTCGGCGTGTGTCCGATGAAGACTAGAAGCCACTGCCTGAGGTGTAATCATCTCTGCCCCAATGACCAGAGCTGAACTGAATAAAGTTCCCCTGTCCTTTATAATAAAGTTCAGTCCTCCCATTTTAGTTATTGTAGTTAGGTATTAATATAGGATTTGATAGATAATTGGAACTGTTAGGACTAAATGTGTTCTTGCGTAGATGTATATTTACGTGTTATTATTGGCTTTATAATAAACCGCTTTGTTCATGTATTACAAGCCTTCCTATTAGTGATTATTAATTAAACTGGTGACAACTACAGACAGGGTTAAGATCCACTTAAAATTTCAGGGAGAAATCGGAGAAGCAGCAGTTGTTTAGGTCAGCTTCAAGATTTGGTTTAAAAAGGCATGATTTTTCCCCAATGCGGGGGGCTGGTGCTTTCCTCCGCAGCAGCAGCGGGACCCCCCCAGGTGGCACCCACCTCGGATGGTCCTGGGGGGCACTGCAGCCGTGGAAGAAAGTACTGGGGTCCTGCACAGCTCAGGCAGACAGGCAGGCAAGCTCCAGGGGTGGGGGTGGGGAAGGGATGGAAATCAGGCTCACTGCTTTTCTTGGGCAGAGCCTGCCTTCCCAGGCTGCTGCCAGGCTGCCTGCAGGCCTTCCTGCGGAGCCACGGAGCTGCACAGAGCCCGGTGCTTCTCTCTGCAGCTGTAAGGCACCAAACTAAAAATCCTTAGCGTAGTTTTAGTTTGCTGCACACCAATTGATGTGAGGCACGTTACACTGCCGAATTTCCTACAGCAGCTGGAATTAATGTGCAACACACCGCCGAGGCATGCAAATACCAACACCATTAAAGCAGTGCAAAAGCATTTAGCCTGCTTTAAATTGTCGTACACACACCCCACATTTCATCTACACATAGCCCAAGGTTCAAATACAGGGTTTGTACTCAGGCAAAACTCCTATTTACACTAGGGTGGGTGCATAAAACCTATAGGGCTCAGCCAACGACACATAGAGGACAGCTTTCTAAATTAAGTTCTGTCTCCTGGTTTGGGCTGCATAAGACACCAGTTCTAGCCGTTTGCTTTCAAATCACAGAACCATTATAGAAACAGAGATGCCGGGCTGGAAGGGACCTTCAGAGGTCTTCTAGTCCAACCCCCTGTCAGAGACAGGACCATCTCCAGCCAAACCACCCTATACTAATCCATCATCTAACCTATTAGCAAAGCTACATCCTCAACCTCAACACAACCACATGACATAACACCCTAAAGCCAGGGGACAACAGCGGTCAACGTCCTGCTGTGCCAAAGGTCATTAAACTAAGTTCAAGAGATCCTAGGGAGGGAGCCATACCCCCTGCTACAGAGCAAGGCAAAAGCCCCCATAGTCCATACCTACCTGACCATGGGGTGAAATTCCTTCCTGACCCCAAATGTGGCGATAGGTCTGACCATAAATGCATGGACAGGGACCTCTAGCCAGGAACCTTTGGGTTTCAGTGTCAGCAGGAACTTCAGCACATCCCAGGCAAAATCCCCAGCCTTAGCTGTAGCCAATGCCCAGTGCTGCTGAGGCATGGAAAACACAAACAAAAAAAACAATAAACCCTGAGATGTAGCAGCAGGACAGACAAGAAATTCCTTCCCAGCCCCATGTGGCAACCCCAGCTGTAATAGTGCATCACACAGACACACAGAGTAGTCTCAGCCAGATACTTTATATTGTTCTAAAATATTTTTTGTCTTAGAACAGATTTTAATTAAACCCGTTGCTGAAACACGATAGCTATTGGTCGTTGCAACTGGATGTGAAGCAAACAAAATGAGGCTGGGACTACTTGTTGCAGTGTGAGAAAATAAAGCACAGGAGGCAGTGAAAAATGACCAGTCATTTCTTTTCTCCCAGCTGATACATATCTTATTTATTCTTCCTTGTAATGTGTGAATGCTGCACCATGCCCTATTTTGTCTTCTGCCTCAATTAAAATGTAAATTTCTGCAGCCCATCTCTGTAATTCCAAACGGCTCCAGGCAGGGGAATTTAAACTGCTCTTAATAAAACCAACTACAGATGTTTCAATAAGATTCCATTCAGACTGTTTGAAATCTATATTTTTAATGGTATTCTGTGTGTTACACAGTTATGCCATCACTATGAACTTTTCCACAAAAGAAGCATGTGACCGACCATGCGCTGTATGATAGGGAGTGACAGAACTACAACACGCCACACAGCATTGCTCCAACAATTATTTATGGCAATTGCTGCTTTTTATATTTCTAAAAGCTGCGATGAAACAAGCACACGTTGGGTTGGATGCCTAGGCTATGCATCTTCAGACTTCTTGAAACCTTTTCACTAGGCAGGATCTACAACTAATCTTTAGCAAATTACATTTTCAATTAAGAATTAACAATCCTGCATTGACAAGAAGATGGCCTAGATGACTTACTAGTTTTCTTTTCCCTTTTCCACGGTGCTATGAAGTTCAATTGTGCATGGCAGAACTAATGATTCAGAGGGTAAATGCCATTCTCATACTTATAATAATGGTATCTGAAGAAGACTTGAACAGTATTAACTGAAATCTGCTGGGGTCAGTCCAACAGCCCTGAACTCAATAGGGACAATTTGGACCAAGCTCCTGTGCATCATGCTGCCGTAGGTAGTTTTTTACATGAAAATGGCATAGAAGACACAAGGAGAGGAAGAAATATTAAGCTTTCGACCACAGGGAAAAAACATGAAAGGTCTCTGAAATTCCTGTTTATTAAAGAATAAGGTACCTTTCGGGAATTGTTCCAAACTCAGAGATCAAAATGTAAGGCATATCCAGGATGGGGAATTGAGTATATGAATTCAGTGGCCCAAACTTCACTTGTATAGCCCAAAAAAGCTATAGAAACTTCATTTATTTACAATACTACTTTAAAAGTTATATTATAATACCCCACCCATATAACTCTATGTATCTCAAAGCTTTAAATACTCATAGCTGTAACTGGGAGCTCTAGTGCCTACAAGATTTGGATAAAAAAACATTTCATCCCCATGATACCTGCACAGAATTTGTTCAAACAAGGATTTGGCTCATTCTGCCATCTGAAATACTTATTTAAACAAAAATCCTAAATGAATGCATACAGCTCAGGGCATCATTTCAAAGTGTCTCTCCTTTCAATTCTTGTTAACCTATCGCTAGTTTTTTCCTGGCTAATGCCAAAAGGTGGGATGGGGGGAAGCAAAAACTGTATTCGGTCCAGTCATGCCAGCAGCTGATTTTCTGGTGCCAGTTTGGAAACCTGATTTGCATTTGGGATTAGGTCTCTGAAATGACAAAACAGAAAAATATAAAGCTCGTAATCAAGGCAATGCTTTCATCCTCGATCCCCAGGGTTCAGCGACATCCATAAGTCTCCCAGCATCTCTTCTCAACCATCCTAGAAAATATTAGCAGCAAATTTGGAAAAAAAATGTTTATCTGCTTTCTCAGTCAAGGGACTGGCATAATAGCAATCATCACCGTGCAGAATTTGTAGATTAAGAGGGGAAATAAGACAAAAGCAATAAATCAATAAAGCAACACACTGAAAACCTGAAGTCCCTACTCCATCAAGCTCAAATTAAAAGAGAATTTGATGAGCCTGAATTAACACAATATTGTGGGCTCTGTTTTCATTAAAGTAATCGTGACAGTCAAAATGAAACTTGGAAGTTGGACATTAAAAAGTTCCGACCGTTTAATTCTGAAATGATTTGAAAGTGTTGATATCAATCAGACTTTCCAGTGATTAATTTCTCTTGATTTTTTTAGCTGTTGGATCACAATCATTTTCAAATAATCTTGTTATTTTTTTAATTAATTTTGTATACTTGGCTTAGTGGATTTTAAGCCAGTTCGTTACACTGACTCAAACAACATAGAGAGGGATGAAGGAAGTGATAAAAACGACTCAAAGTACAGGAAACCATTTAACGTTGGGGAGGGGTTTTGGCCACCTGTTTAGTATGATAAAAGCAGCAAAATTGCCATATACATTTTCTCTAACGTGCACATTTTTCTAAGCAAATTTAGATTTGATTCAATTTTTTATATTATGATTTCAACCAGTACATACAAACTAAATTGCATATTTGGGCCAGGGTGAAATTCAGCTTCTTTATTTATTGTTAAACACCTTAAACTACAGCAAAATAGCAAGTATTTCACCATAAAAATCTCTTTCCATTTTGTGGTTTTCGGAATAGGTACATACATTTGAGATGAAGCAATCAAATGTTTAATTTTCAGAGAAATAAAAAAGAAAAAAACCCTTTTTTTTATACTGATTACAAGAACATCACACCAGCTTTTATTTGCTGTGAGTCAGTGGTTTTTAAATTCTGAAGTGTTAGGATTCTCATTACTAATCACTAGTCTATACACAGAAGTCCTGAAATCCCTGCATTGAAGCTCTTATTGTTGGAGAAAATTTTCTAAATGGGATTGTTAAAAGGGATCTTTATTTGGGCCGTTCATGTTCATAGTATTCAAAGTACTGACCTACCACTGTCAGATTTGAACTAAGAATATTTCAAAGATTATATACCCAACTACTTCAAAAATATGCTTGTAAGTTGCTTACCAAGCCTGCCATATAGTGAAGACTATAGTTTTAAATATGCTTACTCAAGGAAAATCAACTACAATCTTCTCCATGTCTTTTAAAATCTCAACACTTGTTCAGAAACTTGTTTCAACCCTCCAAGGTATTTTACGCTGTAATATAATGTTATTGTAAATTTTTTAGGAGTGGTAAATTTTTTGTCAGGCTGGAATCGATGTATGCATTTATATACACAGACGGAAAAGATGGTCCCTGTCCTAAGGAGAATTTATAATCCAAGCAGACTAGAATGACTAAACCACTAGGTCTAACATCCAGTACTGGAGAACCTAGGTGTTAACAATAATACTGAATGAGGGATCTTCTTTGATCCTTATGTTTTTATTTAGTTAATTAAAATTATTTGTAAAAAGTGTTAAAATATTCAGCAAATAAATCCAAATATTGTCCACTGGTTTGGTATAATCTCCTTCCTCATAGTATGATATGATTAAATCCATAATCCTTGAAACCTTTTCCCTCACAATCTATCAATCCATTCCCAATATCTTGTTATTATCTCAGGAAAAAAAAAACCAAACCAAACCAATCAATCTGTAGGAAAGTAAATGGAGACAGGACAATGCAGGGATGTGGGAGGAGATCTACGATATTATAATATGACACTAGGTCCTTAGTATCTACTCTGACAGGTACTAAGTCAATCTGCCCAATTAAAAGCAACTGCATGGTTCTGAAGTAAGAAATCTGTTCACTTTCTCCCTTCCCCCCATACACTTTTAATGCTTTCTGTTACATTTAGGATTTCCTACACACCTTTTCAGTATGCAATTTGAGGGGTCACTGCCAATCTCCCACGATTATTTACATGGTGCTGCTTTCCTAAATGGCATACTGAGGTGAGGCAGTCTTCTGTAAATCACTCGAAGCGCTCCATGACCAGTTCAGACACAAGTACATGGAAGCTTGTCTTTCTCTGAAGTTTGATTGAGAGACATTTCTGCTCTGCCTTGCCCAATCTTTCTTCCTATTGGGAAATTCATGATAGATGATGTCAGCTCCACTCAGGAGACCAGTCATGATGAATTCAAGAGAAGCATGAGGTCAAACTTGCCTCTCAATGCAATCAATTGTTTGATGTCATAAGCTATACATATGCAGGAGCAGTCAGACTTACTTCTTCTGCCTGGGTTACATGCCCTTTTCCATTTGACTTCACTAATGCTACCCTTATTTTTGTAATTTAGCTTTTTGTCTCTTTTCCTCCTATGTATAATGGAAAATTGACTACCTCATGCACCAGATCCATCCACAAACAAACTCCATGTACTAGGTCTGGGTCTGAGAACTGACCATGTTGGTCCAAAGCTGTACCCTGGGTCCAGCCCTGCCGCTGGGTCTGGAGCTGCACACAGGAATCAGTTGCCTACTGGCTCCATATACCGGTCCAAATAAGCACATGGGGCCATATCATCTAGCCTATGGGGCTCCTCATGGGTCCCAAAATTTGGTGACAGGGGCATGTGGCACCATTAATTGCCACAGGACTCTAAGAGCTACACCAGTTAACACTGTTAGTATTAACACTCCACTACCAAATTTCTTGACCTATGGAGAAGCCCCATAGACTGCGTGACTTGGATCCATGGGCTGAATTTTGAACACCAATGCCTTAAAATACAAAAAGTTTCCAGGGATGCACTGTCTGAAGGGAGACACAAAATCAGCATAAGACCGGGTTTAAAAGACAGCTGGAGAAAAAACATGGAAGTTTCTGACCCTGTTGAATTTTGTCACAAAGCAGGCAATTTTGTTTTTTTGACATCTTTTTTTTTTTCTTCTTTTTTCCTTCTTAAAAAAAAATAAAGGAACAAAACAATAGTGTTTAGGCCTCAAATCTGCCACTCTCAATGGCACCGCCAAGTTTGACTATAGATTCCAAGACTGACATTACAAAAACTTCTCTATGACTTATTAATCAATATAAATATTACCAATATGAACTCAATGAGAAATTGAGCTCTTTACCATGCTCTAACAAAAAATTACGACTGCAGAACTCTCCGATCCTGCAACAAATTAACCCTCGTTGTACCAGGGTTCAAGTGAAGACTTTTCAAAGTGGAACACCTTCATTAATTTGTGTCTGCTACAGCACTTGGCTCCAGAAACAAAGCCTGGCCCTCTGGTGCTGTCTCTAAATGGGAGCGGGAGAAGGCAGGGAAGGGATGTCCATTGTGGGATTTTTCTAGATGTGCTGGAGTGGGGGGCAGGTAGATAGAAGCCTCCCCTGCCCTCCAAGGTGAGCGTGTCCAATCCACTCAATTCCCCCACACCAGTGGAGTTGGGAAAGCCCCAGAATGGACCTCCCCCCTCTTTTACCTTCTCCCCCTTCCCTCCTGAAAGAGCAGCAGAGCTGTAAGAGGGGAGGCAGATCTAGGGGAAGAAGCTGCAGAGATGCAGCCTCTATCCCTTGATTGGCTCTAAATTGGAGCTCAATCCCCCACCCTCTTGACCCAAAGGCTAATGTCTGTTGGGTCAGGAGGATTGGTCTAATTCATGGCACTTTCTATGAAGTGCCATGAGTTAGACAGGGGAGCTGCACTTTTGCCTCTGCCCTAAATGTGTTACAGAGATCTCAGATGGAGATTTTTTTTTTAACGAACTACACTGGAACCATCCCAAACCATGACAATTTTAATTTAAATATTCCAAATTGGTCCTCCAGAATACCAGGCAGAAGGTGAAATACACCACGTAAAGTTTACTAGAATTGTTTTATGGGACAAATTCTTTCCAGACCCTAAAACTGGGGAAAATCTGGCCCCATAAAAGATCCAGCATACTAGATAGAATGAAAAACCGGAGACTGGAATAGGGAGCCCAGAGTGTCATCTCTGTTATCAGCAACCTCCCTGGCCTTCCAGTCCCTCCAAATATCTTTCCCCATACCAGGGCTGTAGCAGTGAGCAAAAAAAATTTCTGGGTCTCAAATGTGACGTGAAATTCACTTTCTCCACCATCATGCTATAGGAAAGTGGAAGAGAAGCAGATTCCTTCCCCTCTGCCTTTCTTCCTGATAGACATCTCATCTCCGAGCACATATCTACTTCTTCCACCCCTGCAAAAATTTATGACTTGGGAGCCAGGGTGAGTTTTTGTGCTGGTTTCAGTGTTAATTCCAGCCAACCAGATATTAAATGAGTGTGTACACCATGTACACCATTTTGTCCTTACCAAAACATTTTATAAAATATTCCTTTGAGTTTGTTATAGTTGATTAAAGTAGGAACGTGAAAAAAAAGGAACTGGTGGATAGCCATAAGAAGAGGTAGACAGAGAAGTTTGGACAAGTAGGATCCTCAGCAGTTACCCCTGCTTTGGTTGCGTATCCTCCTCTTTCTGGTTGCCTTATTCCTTCTACTCCCCCCACTCCCATTTTTTTTTTTTTAATTCAAACGCATCACACTTCACAAGTCTACCACCCCACGTAAAACAGGCACATAGCCACAGTGACATTCGAAATTATAGTCAATGACTCATTTGAAGATAATGGGGTGTAAAGATACAAACCAGCCCAAACTACAAACAATGCATAAATAGCATTTGTTCCCTTAAACAGAATGACTAGTACCAGTGACAAATATAATGATTTATGCTGTATAAAGGAGGAGAGAAAGTAAAAGGAATTAGGAGAAAAAAGAGGTAAGAAATAACTGTAGGAGATTCTGGACTTTATTTTAGCAAGAACTTAATCTTTTTTTTTTTTTTTTAAAACCAGATAGTCCTTCTATAAATGTTATATTATAGTATACATTTAAGAGCATTAGGAATTTTATACCCATTTACTTGAACATAAAGAGTCAAACTCTACAGTCCTTACACATACAAAGCTGTCATTGATTTCTTGGAATTTTTGGCTGGGTAATGCCAAGAGATTTGAATGATTCATTAATGATTTTTGGAAAATGTTCTCTTTGGAACAGTTTCTAAAGTCTCAGGAATCAGCTAAGCCATCACTCTGTAGCCAATCTAGTCAGTGGGAACCACGTGAAATTAAATATTTCTTGCTAAACAGGCCGCAATTCAATTTGTGCTGAGCCAGCTAAACTCTTCACTCCAGTTAATAATTCTCAATTGGTAACCTGGGAGCCATAAAACAGTAAGATTTGATCAGATGACTAATCAATCAGAATATGAAAGCTCTTAAATGGAGGACTCTGGGTAAATGTAACAATGTTTATGAAAATGAAAAAGGAAGGCTAGGCAAAAAACTATACTAATAATCAAATTGCATGCTAGAAAGCACTTGTCTGAGTAGACACTGCATTAATATAATATAAGAATTCCTTTTGGAAATGAGATTCCAACTATTATTTCCTTCTGGTCTTTGATAGTCAAACGTAAATATTTTATTTCAAAATAAATCACTGTGTTTCATTTTGAATGTAATTGATAGACACATAAAAGTTTGTTCGAAATTGCTTTTTTTTGTGGAAGATTTTGGTAAAACTGCAGTTTGCATCAAAAAGGTAGAATAAGTTCAATTAATTTCCAGTTGATAGGAAGCCATATAGAATGGAAGGTTGCGGTCTAGTGCAGCCTTACTGAACGACAGTACGCTATAAAGACACGTACACATTAATGAGAGATGGAGATTTCTGTGTTCTGACTCCACCTATTACAACCCATTCATAAATACGGATTGAAAGAGCAAACAAAAATTGGTCATATTACCAGTAATTCAGAGGTCAAAGCAACTTTGCATTATCTTATGATGTGGGTCCTAAATGGAGCAAAGAATTTGCTTCCATACAATTTAAACTCTGTTTTGGGGTGGTTAGTAGAGTTTGAGCAGCCTACAAAAAGTAAAATGAAGATAAGTATCTCCATTTAAAAAAAAACATCTCGTAACTTCTGCATTTGGCATTATTTTTACCAAGTACAATCACAGTCCCAGATTTTCCAGGCTATGTTCACATAAAAATAATAATCGTCTCTTTTTGAGATGGGTTCATACAACCAGATTGAAGGAGCCAACTTTTAGGGGGAGGGAGGATTCTTTTAAACTTTTTTTTTATCTAATATCCATAATGCAATACATGGACTTTTGTCGTCAAAGGCAAGAAAGGAGGAAAAAAGAAAGGATGACCCGCCCTGTTAAAAACTAATCGATGACTTCCTGGATAGAGACTGCTTAAACTATGGAATATCAGGAATGAATGTGCTCTTAATTTAACATATGGTGCTATTGCATAATTCAGAAGTCACAATAAACTTATAGACGAAAGGACTGCTACATCAAAGGAGAGAGTCTATTTGCATGCGACTTCTTAGCTTTACTCCTCTTTCCCAGGGGTCATTTTTCTTTTCTGTCCCTTCCCACAGGAATTATTTATGAGAAATTAGAAAATGACAAAGAAAAATGGCTTGTGATAAGAAAGCTAATTTTTGACAGGAAAAGGGAAAACAGCTTTAAAATTTGCAATGTTTTCTGGCATGCTTAGTTTGAATGCTGCTCCTAGACTCCATAACCTATCAGCGACCATCAACACAGCCAGGCACACCTTTCTGGACATCTTATCCTTCCCTTCACTTCCATGGCTCTGTCGGGGGTCACTTGGAGGATTCTCCCTACCCGCTTGCTGGATTTCCAGGGGTCTCGCAGGGCTCTTCTCCCCCTACAACTTCTCTCTACAAACTGCTGTCTCGGTGCAGATGTCTCAAGGAGCTACCCTGTTTCTCCCAACCTGTTAAATTCTGTCCAAACTGAAGTCTCTGACTGTTTCTCTGACATCTTGTATGAATCTACGCACCACCTTCAGCTCAGAATAACTAGAAGAGATCTTAATCTTTCATCAACTCCCATCCCGCCCAGCTCTCCTCTCTCCACCACAGCAGACAAAACCACAACCCTGCTGTCATTCAAGCCTACAACCATCTAGCATAATGAGCCCTGGTTCATGACTGGTAAGAGCGCTGACATGAGGAGAGGTTAATTCCAACCCGTCATCACATATTAGTTTTGGGGCAATCACATTACAAGGGTCTAACATGAATCTCTAGTGCAACAAAGACGAATCCCCACTGGCAAGACGCCTGTCTAAAAAAGGAAATGTGGCTATATGGTTACGATTTCTTATGAGAGCTGGTTTCAAGCCAGAGCTTAGCTTCTAGCTTTCTGTGTAACCTTAGATAAATCGCTTACTCTCTCTGCACCCAGATTCTCATAAAACAGGGATAACAGTACTTTCCTACATCACAGCAGTGTTATGAGGATAAATGAATACAGATTGCTAGAGGCTCAGATGGTGCTCTAATGACAGCAACATGTACTATATGTACTAGGGCAGTGGTTTTCAACCGTTTTTTCATTTGCAGACCCCTAAAAAATTTCAAATGTAGGTATAGATCCCTTTGGAAATGTCAAATCGGGGTGCAGATGCCTTTGAATTGTAATTGTGGATTTTTCACATATTTCTGATTGACCATAATCACGTTTCATGGACCCCTTAGTCTGCAGACCCCCAGGGGTCCATGGACCACAGGTTGAAATCCACTGTACTAAGGGGCGTGCCTAGCCATCTCATTTCCTTACCTGTTCCTTCAAACTCAACCCTTCAAATTACTTTTCACCCAAGAAACTGTTGACATCAACAGACAGGCCTAAATGAATGGTGATGTTGATATATCAGTGATAAAACAGCAGGACAAAACAAGATACAATGGGCCCAAAAGCCCAGAGAGCTTTTACAATTTGAAAACCAAAAACAAAGCAAAGCAAAGGAATTAAAAACCAGAATTTTAGTGGCAAAACCCTTCAAAAAGTGTCACAATAAAACCCAGTAATAACGTTTACTTCTTATATAGCAATGTATGTTATATATTGTGGCGCATTTTACAAAGGAGCTATTTTTATGCATGGGAAAACAGGCACCGAGGGAAGCACTGAGCTGCTCAGGTCACCCAATTTATCACTGATACTAGAGGGAACTTGAAGTTGGGTGTTCTGAGTTTCAGTCTGGTGCTCTAGCCACAGGGCCAGCATAACCCATTCCCATCATTCCTGGCGTGACTTGGATCCAGCTAACTTTATAAACTTGCCTTCCATCCAAATACTGTGCTTTCACACACAGCATCAGCTAACTGATGTTCTGAAAGAGCCTTGCCTGTCTTGCAATCCTTGCGGTTCAGAAAGTGATTTCAGATCAGGCTTTGATATATGGAAGTCTGGCAAAGGGCTGCTCAGCCTGACAGCCATCTCCTGACACACTTCTGCCTCAAGCAATGACAAACTTTATTTCTAGTAGGCAGAGCACAAGAAGAACATAAACTTCTCTTTCCTTTCCAAAGGGCTGCATTTGCTGTCCAGTCTGCAGGATGCTTTAATACACAGTTTACAGATAACAGTCAAATACTGTTTATGACATGCATATTTATCAGTGGAACATCTCCACCACTTCCACCCCTAAACGGGTGAAAGTAGAAATCAATGGTGCAAATTTTGAAAAAGTCACTGAAAACTAGACTCACGTTCCATTTAAAGCATAGGCTTACTATCAAATATTTGTAAGTACATATAAAACATGCAGGTCTACTGTGATGACATAATATTGTTAATATGATGTCACAATGAGGCAATAAGGAGAAGCTGCTAGCCAGCAAAATAATGTGAATTAAATACTATGGCAGTCAGATAATTTATGTAGTTCAGGAGTATTAAAATGGAAATAGACAGTGAAGCCATGACAGGAAAAAGCCATCTGAAAAATACTTGAATCTCTAATGTCACTGCTCAACAGCACTCCAAAGTCTAATCTTTGCTCTAAGTGTCAAAACTTACACACTAAGGTCATTACTTTTCCAATATTTCTAGATGCTGGTCAGGGACCCAGTCTTCATTTAATCCTCATGCTAAATTATTCAAATAGTAATCTCAAAAATCCCCATATTTCAGAAGCAAACAGTCATGAACCAAAATTAATAACATTTACGACTAATACATGATACATTTCTAGATATCAATAAGCTGCATATTGTGGAAAGGTTTGTACTCTGTGCACGAAAGTCCAAAATAGTCTGTTAAATAAGCCTGGTTTAAAAGTCAGCAAGAATTTGAGACAGACTAAAAACATCCCCAAATAAAGGTCTACTAATACAACTAAAAAAAAAAAAATCCAACTAAGTGAAGAGTATGCCTGGTAAATAAGAAATGCAAGAAACCTGAAATCAATATTTTAAGATGTGTGTGAGATCTTTGGTCTAATTAATGGGCAAAATAATGAGAGGATAAGCTATTTTTCCGGTCTTCTTTTTGGGGGCATCCTGAATTGGACAACAGAGGTCAAGAGAACTGAAAGGTGCAAATGTTGCTGCCAAAACTGTCATCTACCATGATACTACAGGGAAAGTGGTACCTACCTTGCCACTGTTGCCTCCTTCCTCATGTCTTTTTCCATGCCCACTTTGCTTTTCTATCTTTTCCCACTCTTTCTTTATTCGTCTATTTAAAAAGTCTGACTTGTAACCAGCCAGGACTGGTCTTTTGCAATACTATTGTAAGCCTGTGACAAAAAGGTAGCTAAAAGTAATATCTAGACATCAATGGTTGTAGAAGGTTGCTGGCTTTCAGAGTGGCTAGCGCTCTGCTACAACAGGAATGTCTTTTCTCCAGCAATGAGGCTGAAAGCAAGGGTCAACGGCAGAGACAGAAGCTGTGTTTTCTATCTTGGCTGTTCCCTCATTGTTTTTTATGTATTTGTTTTGGCTTGTCTTTAAGGAAGCAGGACTGAATTGCAACAGCAGCAGCAAAATCTTAACTCTTTTTTTCACTTTTCTCCGAATAAGAGTTTACACCATTTTAATGCCAACTAAAATCATATTTTTCTTATAAAAAACTCTATAGTTTGAAGGAAAGGAGCTAAGGTATTGTTAAAATGGAAGCTTTAATTACCATATGTTCTTGCACATAAAACACAGGCTTTTTCAAAAACAAGTTGCTGGAAACTGGAGTGAGGATTATATGCGAGGAAATGCAGTAATAGCAGGTTCTGCTGCTTATGTTTCAGCTGGGCAAAAGCAAAAGTAAAGCCTGTGTGTGATCCACAGGAAAGAGAGCAACGAGGCCCCATCCCCTAGCTGATGCTGCTCAATTACTTTCTACAAGGAAGTATTTTTTTCTTCATTTGTTTTTTAAAAACCATGGGGCGTATCTCAATCTGGGACATGCTGTATGCGAGAAAGTATGGTCATTTTCAATATTTTACTTTTTCCTTGCATCTTTTATAAAAGATTACAGATGATTTATTATTGATTGGTTCTTGTTAATACCTGTGAAAGTCCGGATACATTCATTCTATTAACATCAATTTAAAAATTCATAAATTTAAAATAAAAATTATTCTGGGCTAGGCCTAACCTCTGGATGCAGCAAATCTGGGATATTACTACCTGCAGCCAGAAACATCATGTCAATTTTCTGAAAAGACGACTTGAGAAATGTCATGTAAATTTTATGAAACTCATTAGAGGACTCCCAAAGCAAAAGTGTCCCCTTACAAACTTGCATTTTAGACCAGCTCAGCATAATCCTTGCAAACTTATCAAACTCAGCATCAAAACCTGTGGCACTGAGCAATTGTACTGTAACTTCTTTCAAGTTCAAAGCCCAAAATAAGGGGCCCAAGACAAATGGTGATGGGAGGGGAGTTATTTCTTACATTGAGGTGTTTAATTCTCTTCAGCATCATAATATAAGAACTGCCATCCAGTAACCTTTCTGACAGTGGTAAGTAGCAGATGCTTTGGAGCAAGACTATAAGAAACACTAAGGGTGCATCTACACATGACTTTACAGTTAATTGCCAACAGTCCCAACACTTGCGCCTCTTCCTACCACTTGTATGGTGCATGGCAGGACACACCATTTTGGGATTGAGGATCAGATCCCAATCATGCCGTTACTGCTTGCCAGTGCAGAGCAAGCCCAGGATTATGAAGGCTCCCCTGGCACCAGAAAATAGAAAATCAGATACCCAGTGAACCAGTACTTCCTGGGGCTGGGACTGCCAATCATCTGATTTTCAATCTCAGCCCCAGGACTGTGCCAGAGCTGATTCAAGTGTCAACTTGCTCTGCTGTAGTCCTGGGGTAGGGGCTGCCAATCGGCTGACTGGTAGTCCTAGCCCTCGGATAACCTTGCTCTGATGTGGTCCCGGGCCTGAGCCTGCCAATCAGTGGATCGCAAGTCCCAGCCTGCAGACTGCAATGGCGCCAGTGCCAGAGCCAGCCAAGCAGCTGGCATCCTGCTGTGTGGTGGGGACCCCTCCATGCTTTCCAGTTGAGGTGCGGCAGAAAGCAGGCACAACATTATTACACATATTTCATGGCTTATTTCCATGTGATTGTGTCATTAATTGCACAAAGGTATGGCCAATTTACTATTTATTGGTTAATCACATCTTAAGTGCAACATGTCTCAGAGGCCACACAGTACCAAATATAATAAATTACAATACAAAACATCTGTTTCATCTAATGGGTCTACCTTATTTCGTCTAACACCTTACTTTTCTCATTATAGTTTCAAGGCTAAGAGCTAATCTGAGGTTAATTCAGTGACAATGTTAAGAGGGAAAGTTTCCCCGCTCCTTTCCGCCCCACTGTCTTTGGTTTTCACCAAGATTTCTAAAGGGAAAGGTGTCAAACTTGCTTTGACAAGTTTGATTAGTAGATTACTGCTAGAAATCTTAGAAAATCCCTCCATAACACAATTCATGAACCCCACACTGAATCCTCTAGAGCTTTAGAAACCTGTCGTGCATCTCTGGAGCATGTGGATATCCCAGTCTTTGAAATGGACATTAACTTTTGGTCACCCAGAATATGGTGACAGACTTTCTTGGCTGAATACCCGATGTAGGAAGAGACTGCAGTAAGGAGAAAAAGCAACACTAGAAAGCAAAGAGACTTAGTTATGAGGCAAAGAACAAATCCATTTACTAGTCTCCTGGGGTGGATAAAGTAAGAGATTGCACTGGAATCAGGAAGATGTGACAGAAAAAGGGAAAAGATATGGGGTCAGAGAAGACTGTTAGAGCAAGGAAATAAAGTGAGGGAAAAGAACAAGTGGAGTTTTATGGTTGCAGAGAGAGGGCTTTCCAGAATCCACATAAAGATTTACATTTCATTTGCAGGATAGTGAATGGTTCTAAAAGGGCCTTATTGTGTCCAAGTGCATACATCTATCCACCGTTAGTACAGACTGCAGTATCATTCTTAAAGGTGCTATCAAAGAAGCCAGCTATGGGAAATGTGATCATCGCTGCAGAAGCACAAATACTAAATGGAATCGTGGAAACTATGAGATGTGTGTGTCATTGCACAATCTAATGCCTGCCTGGAACAGTGTGCTCTTTTCTGGCTATTTCCTGACTGTATAAGGAATGTATAAATAATTGCATAATGTGTCTTTTTTATAGCTGACCCCTTTGAGAAATGCATTGGTGTTGTATAATTTAGAGAAAGCCTTCTGTTCCTGCCCACTGGTTTATTAAAACTCTTTCCTCCCCCTGCTTCACAAAAGTGCTCTTTTAAAAATTCTCCACGTCCACACATTCTTCTAGCCCTTTCAATGAAACCATCAGTATAAAAAATGATCATATTGCCAAGAGGGCCTCTAAGTACTGAAGGTTAAGATAAGAGGCATCTGTATGTGGCTGTTCCTGTTATACCTAGCTAAAGTTGGGCAGAGGCAGCCTGGCCACAGTTCATGGATGCTTATCCTCTGTTGCGGATAGAAAGCTAAAGCTGTCTGATTAGTCTTCTTGTTTTCGCACTGAGATTTAATACCTCATACATAAACAGTAGCTCTCTCTTTTATATGAAAAAAGAGAAAATTCACTTTATCATTCCTTCTCTTACATATAAAAGGGCATTAAAAAACATTCATGGTTAAGTCTAATTGACCTACAGCTATGGCTTAATTAGATAAATTGAAATAAAATGTTGCTCAGAAACCCCACGCTGTGCATAACTAATATACCTACAAGACTTAAAAGGGAATCACAAAACAAGTCCTAGCCATAGTGGTGCTTCCCAGGTACACAGAGCTAAATTTATTTAAAATATGTTGAAAATGCTGCATATTTAAGAAACTGGATTTTGATTGTCATTCTTATGTTCTTGTTTATAATTTCTTTGCATGCGCCCAAGCTCTGAATGACAGGGACTGTGCCAAACACCCTATAGATGCTGTATATTAGAAATACTGCTAAACCCAGCTGGGTTTGAATTATATGGAACTTAATTTAACCCAGCTTCAAAACAAAGCCACTGTGGTCACCCATGGGTATGAAGTTAAAGCATATAGGCCAAGCTCCTTGTGGACATGTAGCCAAGTAATAAAAACTAGCTGCATAACGAGCACTATATTAGCAATGTTAAGGCACATACTGCTGCTCCTCTCTCTATCTATATTCTAAAGATAAAGACTATCAATCAGGTTAGCAGATTTCTCAGCAATGACCAGACTTATAAGTGCAATATATACATATGGAAAGTCAGAGTAAGGATTGGCTCCCGCTGACTGCATAATATATATTTAAATACACCTATAGGAAAGACCTTTAGATTACTTTCCAACAATTACTTTACTTGTGTGGGTCAAAAATGAAGCCCCCCTCCCCCCCCCCTTATTTTAGAAGCCACTGACACTTAGCAATTCTAATGAGTAAATGCAGGCTTGTTTAGGCATTTTATATGAACAATAATACAGCCACTGTACATGGCAAATTCAATATTTCCCCTTGGCCTAAACTTAATGAATTTGCATATTAACCCTAATCTTTTAAGAAGCCTTTGATGTGCTGTGTTCAACATATTTTAGTCACTCTACCCCAAGCGATTTGTTCCAAAACCTTTGAAAGTCAGTCTCTCACAAATAGCACACATATATTACAGTGACTGACTGAACACTGAATTCGAGTAGCTCCTGAGTCCCAAAATGAGCATTAACACATCACCGATACAGGGAGCTGTAAATGCCTTCAGTAGCAGTCTTCCCCAGCAGGTCATGAGCATGCAACATACTTTGATAAGTCTAAAAAGTAACAACAGACTAAGAGGAAGTAAAGGAGTAGAGGCTGATATCTCTGCCACTCTGATGCAGAAATTGGGACATTACTGAGGTTGGAAGTCTCCTAGCTATCCACTCACGGAGTAAATACCCATCAGTTAGTCACAATATGTAGTCACAGGTTATTATAGACCGTGCTGCCCATTCCCAGACCCTTTTTTTTGTCTTTTTCTATCCTGTAATTGATGGTTGGCAAATGAATTAATCTCTGTTAATATGTGGTTATTTTATGTGAACTACTATATAATATATATACATCTGACTGAAAGGAGTTCACCATTCGCTTCACTTAAGAACTTTTACAGCCATTAATTAAATCGATGCTCAGTCATACTTCTTCGTGGTTGAATTAAAATGGAGCGCTGAGACAAAAAGAGTAGACACTGATGCAGTGAACACTTTCCTTCATTTTATCGTATGAAGTGAAACATTCAGTCCCTGTTTTTTTTTTTAAGCTACCATGGTCAAAGATTTGCCATAGTCTACTGAACCCTCCGTGCCCAAAGCTTTATTTAAGAAGTTCCACTTAAGGAATAGATTTACATTTCTGGGAAGTTTTCTCCTCAAAAAAGGCAGTGTGACAGGATGGGCATCCCCGGGACCGTCCTCTACACGCTACAGCTCGCCCGCCTGTCTCGGTGGGCCAACCGCCCACCTGTTGTCGCCTGCCACGACTTGAGCTTAAGGTTCCATAACTGATGTTAGTAAGAGGGAGGCTGCCCACTCATGCCCTGATGCCAAGGGGCGCTATCTGCGGCTCCTTCCATCCCCATACTGCAGCCCAAGCCTCGCAGATGGCATCTTGGTCTTAATCTAATCACTGGCCCCACGCTGGACCCCATAATCATCCATACCGGACCCGTCTATGATCCTCCCGGTCAGGTGGCCTCACCGCCATATGGGCTACCTAGCCCCCCGAAGCCGTAACTGTGCTGTTATCCCCGCCTCCTGAGGACAACCGCAGCGCCTCCTTCCCCTCTCAGGTGTGGTTCCCCTGGGACCTCTGGTTCCCAGCCCTGGCCCACCACCAGGCCACTCGGGACCTCAGGCCCCTGGCTCTTGGGCATCCCTCGCGGGGGGAGCCCTGGCCCCAGCCTGGGCCAGTCAAGGGTACTCTTCTGGTTCAGGCTGGGTCTCCAGCCCCTCGCTCTCTCTCTCTGGGTCCACCCTCTGGGCCCTTCCACAAACCAGTGGGGTAACCCACCCGGCAGTGAGGGCAAGGGGTTAAGGCACCTCAACTCGCCTTCCACCAGGGTGGTAACTGGCCTGGAATTTCCTGGGGGCTCCCACGCCACTGAGAGCCCCACCAGGCCACCCACTCCCAGCAGGATGCAGTTTCAGGTCATGCCCAGGACCAGAAGCCTCCTGCTATCCCCTTACAGCTCCCCCTTACCTCTGGGTGTTCTCTCGGCAGCCCTCTGGCCGGGCGATGTTGCTGCTTGGCATCCAGCAGCTAAACTGCCCAGTTTATGTAGGCAGCCCTTGCCACAAAATGGCTGCCCTCATCAGACACCTGGAGGCTGCCAGCTCCAGGGCCTTAAAGTATGGCACCCCCGGTGCCCTGCCATGATCTTTACCAGCAGTCGGCGCACTCAGCGCCCCGCCGCACCCTCCCCCAGAAGCAGGCAGGCTCAGTGCCCTGCTGCACTCTCACCACCAGCAGCAGCAGGCTCAGTGCCCCGCCAGGCTCTCACCCACAGCAGGCAGGCTCAGTGCCCTGCTGCACTCTCACCACCAGCAGCAGCAGGCTCAGTGCCCCGCCGGGCTCTCACCCACAGCAGGCAGGCTCAAGGCCCCACCGCGATCTCCACCACACCAATGGCAAATGGGCTCAGCGCCCTGCCGCTCACTTCTCACCAGCAGCAGCAGGCTCAGCACCCTGCTGCTCACTCCTCCAGTGGTGGGCAGGCTTGGCGCCCTGTCGCTCACTCACCAGCGGCCGGCGACCTCAGCGCCCCGCCACCACGATCTCCTCCAGTGGCAGGCACGCTCGGTGCTCTGCCTCACTCTCCACAAGTGGCCCAGGCATGCACAGGGCCCAGCCACAGGCAGCAATAAAACTTGATGTTTTAACAATATCATTTAAAAAATTATGATAATGAAACTAGAGGATGAGACCTATATGTTTTACTACTACCAGTTTCAAAATGTCCTAACCTACCATATTCTTGTCAAGCACTTTGCTGCAGAAAGTACTCTGAGAGTTCAAAAACTGCAGTGCTAACCACTTTGAGGGCAACAAAAAAACACTTATCTCATTATAGTATATATTTAAGCAGCCTTGAACTTATGGCTTGAAAGTTAAAAGACCATTCTCAGAAGCCTCCAGCTACATACAATTACTGTCTATTCTGCTAAGTAGCAAAGAAGATTGTCAAAGTCCAACAGGAAATCTGAACAAATTAAGGTCATGGTATGAAGAACAACTCCCGTGACAGTGTTTCAGTTAAGCAGCTCTTCAGTGAAGAAAGGATTAGTTTATTTGGCACTCCAGAGCTGCATCTACACTTGCCCCTATGGCGTCATTATTACAGCACCATCATTTAGTACTTACTGAAGGAAGTACTAAATGATGGCACAGTAACAGCTGTTACTTCACCATGCTGGTGGTGCATGGTTACTTTTAACCACTACATCACCGTAGCAATGTGCTATAGTGAGGGAGCGCGTCCCTATGGTGACATAGCTGCAGCATTATGGTTTGTATCAACTGATGCGATGGTAATGTAGCGTCTCATGCAGATGCTTCCCAGAAGTACTGAACCATAGTTTCGGATTTGTTTGTATTTTACTGGTGGTTTGGATCGTGTGGGGATGTCTGTTCATATTTCACAGAAGTAGTTACCATGATGGGGAAAATCCCCTTCTGGTTTGTGTTCTCCTTGCTTGCTTGCTAACTTTACAATGTGCCAAGCACGCTCTGGCAATAAATAATATATTCAACTTCAGAATATATTAATGATGATGAGACTACACTACAATGTGAACGTTTCTAGCTTTGCTGGGCACGTAGAGAACAAGAGGCTGATTAATACAAGGGGGACACATCGTCCCCACTGTATGTTGGTTCTGCTCTTAAGTTTGGTTTCTTTCAGAAAGGCTCATCAAACAGTCAGAGCCATTTTTGCAAAAGAGGTCAGCCTTTCTTTTAGATGTCTCAAAGGGAACAGAGCTCTTCTGAAAGGGGGGGGGAGGGGGCAAGCATCAGTTCTGTGAACTTGAAACCATTGCCTTACCACTCTTTAAAAGTCCAGTCTCACCACTTCCTGAGCACACTAATGTTCTGGAGTTGCATAATTCCCACACATGGATTTAAATTTTCAGGTTTTTTGCTCTCCCTTCCATCTCCATTCCTTTGAATTAGTTTGGCAGCAGTAAGTAGATAGTTTCATAGATATTTGGGTCAGAAGTGACCTCAATAGATCATCAAGTCCGACCCCCTGCCCTGGGCAGGAAAGAGCACTGGGGTCAGATGTCCATATGTTGCATAATTTACTTCTATACAAAAGCGATAATATACTTGTGTACAGACATTCAGAGAAGATACTTGGGGAGAGGGGGCTTGAGGGGATTGGAGAGACAGGCAGAGTCCATGGGGGGAGGTCATAGGATTGAGGAACAAGCAGCTTCAGTTTTCCCGAACTGATCATTTCAATTTCTTTTTAGGGTCTTGGCAGGGAGGTGAAAAAGACATGCCCAAAGGGACCAAGGGAATGTTGACCCACCTGATGGCATGAACAAGCATTCAGTACACATAGTCTAGGTTTAGGTGGCTTAGTTTCCCCCCAATTAAACTTCCTGAAGGCCTGCATGATTGGACATTTAGATTGACCTAAGTAAAGTTAGGTCAATCTAAATGTGATACCTGTACATACACCTAGTTAACTAGTAACCAGAAAAGGGGGATATGTCTCAAATCTCATATCTTACAAGAGCCAAGGCCCATAAGAGTGGTTTCTCTATCCGACAACTCTGGCCCATAGAGAGGTTTCCCTATCAGACAAGATACAGAATCAAAAGCCCTCCTGAATATAAGTGTCAAAAAACCATGGGTCCTACCTGCCTTAAAAAGAGACAAGAGAGAGCAATGTTGTCCTTGCTTTTGAATGCCCTTTCAAGAGTGCATATCCATGATATAAGAGCTGTATTGGATAAAAGATGGACTAGAAAAAACTTAAGTGCCAACAAACTGCTAGATATAAGTGGAATTTACATATCACAATCCTTCTGTAGATCTGAGCCTAAGTAACTTAGGGCCCACTTTCTCCAAATTGTTGTACAGACATGAACGTGCCCATCCACAATGAATTTCGAAATCCAGGCTTGACTCACTAAACTCACTCTTTTCATTTTCAGGCCTTTATAGAAAGAGATAAAAGCTATAAATACCAAATTAATTTCCTGTTGGAAGAGAGAAAATTAGAACTTGATTAAAATGGCAAGTTTCCTCCTGGAGAATTTGGAATTATGTCTGAGAAACCACAAAGGCATAACACCAATTTATATTATATTATACTATACAATGGTAACAATTAGTTTAATAGAAGAAGCAGTTTGCTAGCACACACATGCATTACCTTCTATTAGGATGTATTCCACTTTATTTATTTTTACCACTGATCTCAATGTATGTTTTACATAGTCATAAGTGCAAGTCAGAGCCAGCTACAATAAAACTTAGCAGAGTCTGTCATTCATTCACACCTCTAAAATACAAAAATGTGGATTATCTTGAGGTTTAACACAGTTTATATTTAGGTCAATTAAAAAAAAGTTTGCACTACTGCAAGCCTTGAATCTGGAGAGCAGATAACTATTTGCATGGGCAAAATAACTATGCGAAAGCACACAACTCTTTTTTTAAAACCAATTTATGAGTCAATATGGTGTAGTTACTAAGCAACAACATTAAGAGACTGTATGACGCTTTCCCTATTTTGTTTGTACATTCTGTCTCTTGTTGCTTGTTCCCTGAGAAAAAAATGACTTAATAAATATTTAAATTGCAATTTAATAACAGTTTTCACTCTTTAATTACACAACGTTGAAAAATTAATACCAATATTAGTGCTCCTGAAGAAAACGGGATCCAAATAAAGGAAAGACAATTATTCGTTAGTATGCAGAACCATAGGCCTCAGGGCTATCCTGATGTTTCACAGCGTCAGTGGGAAAGGCAACACATACACATACATACACACCTTCCAGTTTTATATCTGTCTTACCACTGAAATGAGTTGGACTTTTCTCACTACCTTAGATGTCAGCAGGTTTTGGCCCTTTCATAGCAAACACAAAATATAAAACACATATCCACCACCAACCAATACACACATGTGTACACACACACAAAAAGAGTCTGCTGCAATGCATTTATCTTTTTCTTTCAGATTTTAGGAATATTGTGGCAGGTCCTTAAAACTGCAGATTACTATTTACTATTGCAATATATTGCAATACATTGCATCCCTTGTACAGCATTTCTCGCTCAGTGTAGAAATGATCACTATAGTCATATCTATAAAACTGGAACTACAAAACTATAAAACTATGGCACTTCTTCATGAGGTATATTCCTAGGAGCAGAGAAGCACCTTACCAGAACTCCTCTTCCTGTCCAAACTGACTCAAAGAGCTTGTCTACACAGCATCAGTTGGCTAGGAATAATTTCCATGAAAACATGTAATATAGCTACTGGCAGAAGGGAGCTAGATGTGCCTAGTATAGCTCTTATAAACTACCCCAAGGCAGTGGAAGAGGGGAACACAGAAAAGTAGTCATGCTATTTTTTCCCCAAAGTTCAGCACACTGAAAACAGGCCAGGTGCATCTTCTCAGCAGCTCTCCATACCATGGTCCAAATGCAATGCATACATGCTCAAAGACTTTTTTTTTATTATTATTATTATTTTTTTGGTGTGTGCTGTTTGGGTTTCCATTACCCTTTGCTTCTCAAATTCAGGGCCCCCAGCTATCTTCCTGAGGCCAAAGCTATTTCAAGTGACAACACAAAAGTTTCTTTCTGGGTTTACACTCAGTGTAAAATGGAAACTAAACCCTTATATTAGCTGAACCTGACAACCACACAAGATTTATTCAAGCCTTTTCCACAAATAAGCGGCACAGGTGAGAGAGGTAGTATTCAATAGGGCTGTGCGAAACACCATCATTTTGTTTCGATGTCCACTTCACCATTCGGAAGGGACAGTCTTTCATTTAGTTTAGAAGCACTGTCTCATTTCATTCTGTCAAAACTCTTTTGCTGTTTCGACTTTTTGCCCATAGGCTATAATTGGGAATCATGAAATGCCCAAAACTTTTGTCATTTTTTGCCTGATTTGCATGCAAATTGCAGGGATGGTAGCCCCTTCTGAGGACATGAAGCCTTCCAAGGAGATAGGTGCAGGGGTTTCTGAGAAACTGCACCCCAAACTCTTCAAAACACAACTCCTGATACTTGCTGGTAGAGGTGGCAGCCTCGTCTCATCCGGTGCACAGATCCAGGGGCCTGCATCCCCGGGTGGTGTGCGGGGCTGTGCCAGACCTCCAGAGGGTGTGAACCCCCAAGTCTGTGCACCGGATTTGGGGGAGGAGGAGGATGCTGCCTGGGCACAGCCCACACCCAGCATCCGTCCCAGGTGACAGAGGCAGGTTCCTCTTATCAAGGGCACAGATCCTGGGAGGGCAAGCCCATGGACCTGCATGCTGGATGAGAGGAGGCTGCCTCTACCACCTGGGACCAGCAGTGAGCGCAGCTTGCACCTAGTGCTGGGGAAGACTGCTGCTGCCACTGGCCCCAGGTAGCAGTCTCCTCTTACATGGCACACAGATCCTTCACCCCCTTAACTCCCCAGAAGAGTCTGACACAGCCCCGCAGCCCTCCCGGGGATGAGGGCCCCCTGATGAGAGAAGGCTGCCACTGCCACCTGGGATTGGCATTAAAGCCAAGTAGGCCCAGCTTCAAAACACAAAAGACTTCAGAACTTTCTAAATGTTTCTAGTGCCCTTGTTTCATTTCGAAGCTGTTTGGAAGCCTTTTGTTTCATTTCAATTTGCTGTTTCAAACTTGAAATGTGTCGAAACAGCTTCAAAATGAAACAGCCAGTGAAATTTCACAGAGACCTAGTATGCAGGGTTTAACATCTTAGACTACAGAAGTACTGATAAGGATTCATTCATAAAAATACTAAAGTAAAAAAAAATAAAATTAGGTGCCCAATATAAATTAGTCAACGTCAACTCGGTTATTATTTTTAGATTCCCAAATACTATTCCAGATATTCTTCCTTTATCTGGACACAGTGCCAGACCTACTTTCTTCTGCACTGATGGATCCAAAAAGCATAGACACAAAGGAGCTGACATACTGGGTCAGGCCAGCACTTACACTAGCCCGGTATTGCTTTTGATACTGCCTAGTATCAGCTTCAGAATAAGGTAAAAACTGCAGAAAGAAGCTACTGAATAACACTTTCATGAGAAAAATGCTTTCCCAACTTTTATACATTACAATTTGACTTACGCCCCCAAGCATAAAAGTTTATATCACTTTTAAAACTCTGTTCTAAAAATCCTTGTGATTTTTAACTGGATGTTCATATTCCCCTTATAAAAATGCCCAATCCTCTTAGTATCTCGCCAAGTCTGGGATCTTAAAGTCATCTTGTGGCAGTCAGTTCAATGAGCCTACACAGAGTTGCATGAAAGTGTCACCTTTTATCTTCTTAAAATGTGATGCCTTGATTACCACTTCACTGTCTCCCCAAATGCTTCTTCCCTTCACCCTGCTGTCCTCCACTTTAACAAAGCCTTTACTGATGACATGAACGTCTTGCTTCATTTACAGGTATTGGGTAAATTACTAATTCCACCTGGACTACTCATTTGAACTGATTCATACTGTCAAGGCCAAAAGGACCATTCACTCATCTAATCTGACCTCCTACTTATTTCAGGCTATTAAATTGCAGGCTGTTGTCTCCATGTTGAGCCCAATACCTTGTGTTTGCCTACAGGATGGCTGAAGAAATCCAGGTGGTTTAGAATCTTATAAGATCCTCACCCCTTACTTCCAACAGCCTTCGTATTTGCTATCATTACATTTCTTTTCAATTGGGTCTGAACAAATCTAAGGAAACATCTTTAACTTCATCTCTTATCCCCTGCAATTCTCCCCATATTTCTGTGTTTCCTTTTCTCTTTTACTTCTGTCTTCTATCATAGAAAGAATTTACATGGGACAAAATGAAATCCCAGGAAGATTTACTCATGATAAAAACCAGACAGGAGCTCAAATTTCTAGATGATCTATATTGCATGGAGTCTTTCATGTAGGCCCTCAAAATGGCTCAGGGTAAACCATGTATCACAGTTTTATTAAAAACTCACAGCACCCACATATAGTATTTTCTGTAAGGCTAAGCGATTCTCATTTTCAGGTACTTAAAAAAAATTCAAGCTGAGGATTTAGAAACATTTTAAGATCAGCTATAAGATATGTACCAGACAACATGTTTAGTAGTTACATTGGTATCAGTAACACAAACCTTCTATTATCTCATTTGGCATGAGACAGCAGTGCAGAAATTATTCTCAAAGGAAACATTATAGTCCCAATAGTATAAAACTTATTTTAAAAATTGTTCAAATGTATAATTACTGTACAGAAAATAACTGCTCCTGAGGAGCACCTTAAGACTATAAATAATGTAATACATGTTTTTAAAATGATCTAAATAAGATAATGGAAAGAACTATTGATCCATTCAATTTCATTCCTGTGTTTTGTTAGGTTTCATTGCATTTCAATAGGTATATCCGGAAGAACCCACAGTTCCCAGGTACAATCCCATTCCTTTCCAACCGTTATTGCAGTGAACTTGAACATCGTCCCCCAACGACCAAGAATGCAATGCAAACTTTCTTCCTAATGTGCAATGTATGATTTTAGCCATAGCAAAGTAAATTTCAAACATATGCCTGGATAGTTAATATCCCAAGAAAACACCTGGAAACAATCTGTCATTAATACACAATGAATTTTGAGTTCTTTGAGGGTGTTGATAAGCACCTGGACAAAAGGGATTCAGTTGATGTAATATATTTGGACTTTCAAAAAAGCATTTGACAAGGTCCGTCACTAAAGGCCTTTATAAAACTGCGCTGCCATGGGATTGGAGGGAAGGTTCTTTTGTAGACTGGCAGCTTTAAAAGATATGAAGCAAAGGATAGGTCTAAATGGTCCCTTTTCAGGATGGGAGGAGGTCAAAAGTAGAGTCCTGATGATTTCTGTGTTGGGTCCTGTTTTGTTCAACAAATTCAATGACCTAGAAATGAGGGTGTGCACTAAAATCTCCAAGTTTGCAGAAACATTTTTCACTGTAGAAATATCTGGTTCAATACTCTCCCTCTATAATGATGGTTCTTGACCCACAGCATGCAGGCTACATGTGGCCCAATCTGCACTGTCACTGCTGCAGCCCATGTGACATCCTGGTAAAACATTTTTAAATGGATACACAGGAAGTAAGTTGCATGCGTGTGGCCTTCATAAACACATTGAGGGTTGCAAGTGTGGCCCACTATGGCAAATGCGTTGAGAGCCCCTGCTCTATAGCATTCAGTTTTGCCCCTGTTGGAGACAGAATACTGGACAAAAGTAGACAAATAATTGGTCTGATCCAGTATGAGACTTCTTATACTCTTACGACTTTCTAGAGATTCAAATTTTCACTGAACTTAATGACATGGCTCTTATTAAAGCCATCCTGAAAGAAACAGATATTGCAGTCTGATCAACATTTTGGTAATGAGTCAAAGCCTATTGGATACAGTTGAGTCTCCAGAGTTGGAGGATAGAAAAGCAAAAAAAAAGAAGAGGGGGGGGAGGGCAGGGGGACACTGCCATAACACTTTTCAGATAGATAGATAGTAAGGGTCTGGAAGGGACCTTGCAAGATCATTGGGTCCAGCCCCCTTGCACTATGCAGGAAAGTCTACTGGGGTCAAGTGACCCCGGCAAGGTAACAGTCCAGTCTCCTCTTGAATATTTCCAGGGTGGATGAATGCACCACCTCTGGAGGGTGTTTATTCCAGTCTGGACATCCTAACTGTGAAGAAATTTTTCCTAGAGTTAAGCCTGAAAGGGTCATCCAAGAGTTTGTGGCCATTACTCCTGGTTTCCCCAAGGGTGCCCTGATGAACAGTTGTTTGCCACACCATTGATGTATTTTCCTACTATAGTGGTAAGCTGCTACCAAGTCCCCTTTCAGCCTTCTTTTTTTTAGGCTGAGGCAGCCCATGTCCATCAGACTTCCCTCATATGGCTTGCCTTGCAAGTCTCTGATCATACAGGTGGCTCTTCTCTGGACTCTCTCAAGCTTTACCATGTCCTTGTTCAAGTGTGGTGCCCAGAACTGGATGCACTACTCCAGCTGTGGTCTCACCAATGCTGAGTTATGCAGAAGAATCACTTGCTTGGTTTTGTTTGAGATGCATCGATTGCTGCTCGCAAGATTATTGTTTGCAATGCTGCCTACAGCATCATTCTGACGGCTCATGTTCATACAATGGTCTATTATTACCCCTAGGCCCCTTTCAGTCATGATGCTAGGCAGTATGGTGGCACTGAGCCTGTAAGTGTGACCACACTCCCCCATAACTTGGTATCATCTGCGAACATGGCCAGTGATCTCTTCACCCCCACATCCAAATCATTGATAAAGATGTTGAAAAGCACTGGACCATGCACGGACCCCTGAGGGACACCACTGGCCATTCTCGCCAGGGTGACGCAGATCCATTCATTAGAACTCTCTGGTCCTATCCCACAGCCAGCTTCCTACCCACCTAACGGTAGAACAGTTAAGCCACAATCTTCCAATTTTCCTGTGAGAGCATCATGCAATACCAGATCAAAGGCCTTTTGGAAGTCTAGGTATACATTGTCAATCTCCTCTCTCTTATCCAGGTGGTGAGTTACCTGGTTGTAGAAGGAAATGAGATTGGTAAGACAAGACCTGCCCATGATGAAACCATGTTGGTTGTCATTCAGAATCCTACCTTCTGTAAGCGTACCACACATAGACCCCTTGCATGCATTTTTCCAGGATTTTCGCTGGGATAGAAGTTAGGCTAATTGGTCTATGGTTGCCCAAGGTCCTCTTAAAGAAGGGGACAACACAGGCCCTCTTGCAGTCTTCAGGGACCTCCTCTGAGTGTCATTCATTTTGGAAATTTCACCAGAAGTCCCACAATGACTTCAGCCAGCTCCTTCATCACTGTCAGATGAAGTTCATCCAGACCTGCTGACTTATAAATGTCTAACTTTTCTAACAGCTGATGCACCAGCTCAACATCAACAACAGGAAGGCAGTCATTCTAGTATGGTTTTCCCATTAGTCTGGTGCAATACTAAAGCTAAGTAGTCATTCAGGAATTCAGTTTTCTCCTGAGTGTCAGTAACCAGCTGTCCAGAGTTGTTAAGCAATGGCTCCATGCTTCCATTTGTTTTCCCCCTGTTCCCTATGTACCTAAAGAAGGGCTTCTTATTGTCTTTGCTTTCTGTTGCTAGCTTAAATTCAGTCACTGCCTTAGCCTTTCTAATCTGCTCCCTACAAGTACAGACCATTGTTGTACAGTCCTCCTTGGGGACTGTCCCAAGCTTCCATTGTTTGTGTGCTTCTTTCTTCTTTTTCAGGAGGACCATGATGTCCCTATTAAGCCAAGAGGGCTTACCAGCCCTTCTGCTACCTTTCCTCTGCATGGGAATGGGTTTCTTGTGTGTTTCGAGGATTGTGTCTGTCTGTCTGTCTATAGTATATGCCAATATGGAACAATCCTTTGAATTTATTGACAGATATAAGGTAAGAAGATACCTTATTCCAGCAGAAAATTGCAATGGATCCTATCACAATTCCATCCAAGGGAAAGGAGCTATATTGCAGATTTTTGTGCCTAAGGGGACTTTTTTAAGCTTTCAAATCCTTTGGATTATTTGTGGCCACCCTAGCCTTCCATCATAATGCATTAATATACACAGTTCCAGAAAGAGTGACACACTCAGATGAGAGGATAACTCAAGAGCTTGCTCTGCATTTGAGTCAGAAAAAAATGTCTTTTCTGCTTCAGGGATGGCGATTTTTCAGATGTCCGGCATTAAAGTAAAGCTTAACAAATGTAGGACTATGGTATTCTTAACTCTTCCCACTAGGCACAAATACAGGAGAAGAAGTCTTTATCTGAGGCAAAGTTGCCATGGTTTCATCCACTTCAGTGGAGTCTTCACACTTTATACCTGCTGAGGATCTACTCTCCACTACATTTTTCACCATAGATTTTAGAACAGTGGGTGATTTTTTTATGATGTGGAAATTACTGTGTATTGAAGTATTAAACATCTTTTTTAATTAATTATGGAGTACATGCCCCTCATAGTAATGTTTCAAAACTTGTGCAGAGGAAGGCAAGCTCAAAGGACCTTTCTGCAGCATTAATATAAAATTTCCCAGCTTTTGCTCTTGGCCAGGTCAAACAGGCTAGCTTAACACTGGTCTTCTTTTCTAATGTCACTCTTTTTTAAAATGATCTACACACAGGCGTATACTCCAGGCCTACTTTAGGCAGTATTAGTCAGTATATCCCACCCATTTATCTGTGCACTCATATTTTGCAACAGAAATTTACAGTCCACTTGCCCAACATTTATGCTACTAGTTTATTTAGTTTATTAGTTTATTTATGCTACTAGTTTATTACTACTATTTATTGCAACATTTATGCTACTGGCAGCAGTAAGGCGCCAGACTACCAAGCGTAGACCCTGAGATGGTGCAGAAGCACTTGGAGGAACTGGATGCATTTAAGTTGGCAGGCCTGGATGAGCTCCATCCAAGGGTACTGAAGGCACTGGCTGACGTCATTGCGCAGCAAATGGTGGGAATATTTGAACACTCATGGTGCACAGGCCAAGTCCTGGAGGTCTGGAAAAAGGCCAATGTGGTCCCCATTTTCTAGAAGGGGAGGAAGGAGGACCCAGGCAACTATAGGCCGGTCAGTCTCACCTCCATCCTAGGCAAAGTCTTTGAAAAAATTATCAAGGCTCACATTTGTGAGAGCCCAGAAGGACAAATTATGCTGAGGGGAAACCAGCACAGGTTCATAGCAGGTACATCATGCCTGACAATCTAGTCTCCTTTTATGACCAGGTTACAAAACACCTGGATGCAGGAGTAGGGGTTGACGTCATTTACTTAGACTTCAGGAAGGCCTTTGATATGGCAGCCCACCCCATACTGGTGAACAAGTTAAGAGGCTGTGACTTGGATGACTACACAGTCCGGTGGGTGGTGAATTGGCTAGAGGGTCGCACCCAGAGAGTTGTAGTGG
>JAGPOW010002514.1:68437549-68524704 GCA_030014935.1 Caiman crocodilus | reverse complement strand
CAGCCTCCGCAAGAGAAGGTTGAGAGGCAACCTTGTGGCTGCCTATAAGTTCATCATGGGGGCACAGAAGGGAATTGATGAGGCTTTACTCACCAAGGCACCCCTGGGGGTTACAAGAAATAATGGTCATAAGGTAGCAGAGAGCAGATTTAGACTAGAAGTTACGAAGAACCTCTTCACCGTTCGAGTGGCCAAGGTCTGGAACGGGCTCCCAAGGGAGGTGGTGCTCTCCCCTACCCTGGGGGTCTTCAAGAGGAGGTTAGATAAGCATCTATCTGGGGTCATCTAGACCCAGCACTCTTTCCTGCCTATGCAGGGGGTCAGACTCAATGATCTACTGAGGTCCCTTCCAACCCTAACATCTGTGACTCTACAACATCTATGAATCTATTCAACTCTTGGTCTTGTCAAACTAAACTAGGCTGTGTGTTAAAAATACCTTGTTAGATGACTGGTATATTAACAAGCAGCATCAATAAGCTATTTCTTCAGCCATGGAAAACAAAATTGCACTTAAAAGAGCCAATGCTAACAACTCAAGACTAAAAGGCATTATATACTAATATAAACCCCAACATTTCATCCCCAATGTCAGAATTCTGTTAAAATTCTATGCAAATATCAAATACTTCTGAAAACAGGTGTGAGGTCCAAGTACAATATTAGTATATGCCTAGGATATATTTAGACCTGGACTATACAAGCATGATCAAAAATATGAAGTTGTTGCTTGAAATCTAACAGTCAAAATAAGATGCAAGTACTGCCAGAATGCATAAAATGTAGATAGTTTGAGATGTGACTTTCGGGGGCATATGGGGGGACTCAGATACAATAAGCAAACTATCTACTCCCAGTGTTGAAGGCTAGACACTTCCCACTCTAATTGCTTTATGGGGTTGGAAGAAATAGGAAGCAAAGAAAGGGTGGACCATGGCACCATCCTGTAATACTCTGAGTGAGCCTGGTAAGCCAGTTATTGACCGCTCAGAATCAGTTTTACAAAATAAGGCCCCCGTCCTGCAACTGTGTGTGTAAAAGCCTCAATCTTGTAGAAAATCAGTGGATCCTATCACAGTTCCTTCCAAGAGAAAGAAACTATATTGTGTATTTTTGTAATGACAGGAACTTTATTTAAGCTTGCTAAAACATTTCTTACCTTTCTTACCTTTTTATGCCTAAAAGTGTTTTTACTCAAAATATTTTTTTTTTTTTCGCAAAAATGTTAACTATCTTTTCAATTATATATATTCCTCTGTGCATGTTTGGTATTTTGGTGCATGTAAGCACAGTTATGTTTAGCTTTTTAAAGTACTGATAGGATCTCCACAGTAATGCATTCATTTTCTTTCCAGATAGCTCCATTATTTAAAAAAGTATCTCACCATGATGTATTAGTCACCATGACCAAATGTTGATCTAGCGCTGACCTGCATGTTTAATCTAGCAATGGCCTGCTCACACAGTCATCAGAACAAAGGCTTTATCTGCCTTTTCCATACAACCTAACTGTTCGCAATTATAGCAAAAGCCCTGTTTTCTGGCATGCATGGAGAATGGCGGGGTAATCTAAAAATGCTGATTACCGAAGGCACCGGGGTTTCCAGCCAGATGCAGGGGGGCGGTGATGGGGGGGTGGAGAAGGTGGCAGCGGCTACGTGCCGGGGTTGGGAAGAGGGGTAGTGGCAGCCACGCAGAATGGCGACAATGCAGGGTGGTGACGGCGGCCACCACGTGCAAGTTTCCCAGCCCGCTCCCGCTCCCTGCATCTGTCCAGCTGGCTGGAAATTCCAGTTAATAGAAATGCCGGTTAGTAAAATCCCGGATAACGAGGCTTTTACTGTAAATAATGATCTTCTGAATAAACAATAAATGTCTTACAAGACACTCGCACTCATTTGCAGTTGTCGGTTAGAGAAGTAGCAGTGTTTTCTTGAATAAAGTTCACAGATTTCTTTCCGTTTATTCCCCAACAATACAAAAATGAATAAAGCAGCCAATTAAAATTATTTCTGATCTATACATTAAGCTAATAATATGAGCACTTTTGTAGTACGTCAGAGTTTCTCACTCATAAGGATTCAAAAAATAAACCGCTTCTGTGATTTTTTTAAAGCATTTCTGGAAGGAGGAATACATTGAATTTTAGGTATTTGCATAGAAAATTTTAGATGCTTAGTTTCCACTGAATCCTTTAGATTTTTACTCTACATGTCTATAAACACAAAATTGTTGCTAAACAAAGATATGTGCATTTCATTAAAGCAATCACATTTTAAAGGTTTGTATCTAACCTTTACTTCCAAAAAATGTCCCACAATTTGCTAAGTTGACAAATGCTTTCTTAGAACATTTGCATATGTGAATGGATACTTGTAAACAAAAAACCCAAAAAACTCTCTTATTTTGTATATACAATTGTGTATTTTGCATGAATAATGTTCACTTTGCATACAGAATCATATGTTATTCTATTCATGTGTATTAATTTTCTGTATCCCACATGGTCCAATGATTTAATCATTGCTTATATCCATACAGCTTCCACACATTACCAGTGCACAACAAAGAATCAACTACACTTTAAACGCTTGCTTCCTTACACCCTTGGTATTATATCATCACTTAATTTTCCCTCACACGTATCACAGTACATTATCCATATTATCCATATTTCTCCCAGTATCTGTGTGAAAAATTATCCATGTATACTCGCTTCATAGTACTTATGGACTGCATACTGTTAGTCAAGTATTGACGTAGACAGCTGAAGTCGAGTGCATATAAAGAGGAGCTGAGATTTTCCAAATATCCCAGAAAAATGAGGATGTACAATTCCTGTTGGTTTTCAAGGGCAGTGTATAACCATATCATAAAATATTACAACCTACTGCAGGTGGAAAACGTTTAGGATTCATGTAACTGATTGTTATTTCACCATAAATAACCATGCATTTCATATAGTTTCATAGTGGGTTTGCAATCAACATCTTTCAGTGAAATGAAATTAGTACTTTATCCAAGAAGTCATCTTCCATTTCAGTGATTGACTCCTTACAAAATGAAAACAGTTTTACTATTAAGTGAACTTCTGCAATTATAAAGTCAATTTTTATTCTCACACTGTACCCCCCCACAAAAAACACACTATACTATATCAATGCACCTAAAGCAATAGAACTTAAGCCTCCATCATGCATAATTACAATGTTTTATTATTTCTTGATAAAAGGATATTGTTATACAAGCACTGAATATCCTATAATCCAAATTAGGGCTCTGCCTGCTAATGAAAGTATTTTTTTATGCATAAGCTTCAAAGCCATTAAAGCCAGAATTCAAAAAGAACAGTACATTCAAATTATGCTATTGTTTGACCAAGTATTATCTATGTAGTTCCTTAAATCTCACTGAATAACACAAATGTAGTTCGCTATTGTTCACTGATTTGGAAGAAAAAAAAAACCCCAAGCCCCCACCTCTCAGAATTTAACATAATTCTGATTCTATTAAGAATTGACATAGGAAGAAGTCTGTGATTCAAGGTATCTTAGAAAACATATTTTGTCACTTAGTAATCTGAAACGTATTTTTGTTGCTGTTGAAGGGTACTAGTTGTCATTGAGCACTCACTAACACTGAATTTAAGTCAGCATGGGGGGGAGGGAACAGGTAAAGAGCAAGGAGGGAACGGAGGCATATTTTTGCTTAAATTTCTGACCTTGACATAATTATTATCAATGTCATTAAGTTAAATGCAACAATGCAGAACATTTCAGGAACATAGCACTTCATGCTAAGGCAAGGCCACACAATCCTAAGGGAACAATGAAGCCATTTTTGCAAGCAAAGTTACAGATGTGTACACCATGCGACAATAAGGTTGCAGAGCAGAATTACATCTATTAGTCATGCTAGACTCAGGGACATTATAAACCAGAAGAAAAACAGTATTAACTGAATAGATTAACTGTTGAGATGTGGTATCATCAGATGTTAAATAGCACTAAGGCTATAAATCAGGTACTTTCAAGAAATGTGGTGTATTGATTATACAAATATAGTATAAAGATCCTGTTTAAATAAGATCTGAAGTACCTAGAGAGCTAAAGCAGAAAGACTGAAAAAATGCTACTGTTTGTAACAATTCTTGAGGAAACAAAGGACTTCTCTTGTACAGAGCATGAAAGTATGTACTTACCCATCACAGAGAGCTCTGCAGAGGCACTGCTGTTCTCATTCTTATAGGTGACTATACACGTGTACGTCCCCGAATCATCATCAGTCACATTAGAGATCAGTAAATTACTGCCGGCCAATAAGGAATACTTTTTGGACCTGTGGCATTGACAAAAAACATCCCTAGTTATGTTCAAATAACACTTTTATACACAAAGAAAAGTGCTCATGATTTAAGCCTCTCCATAAGGTCTTCTCAAGAACCTTTCCTGACAAACATTTAGGACCAAATCTGCCCTGCGATGTACATGGACAGCTGCACATCAGGTTAATGAGAGGTTTTGTGTGTCTATCCAATCTTTCTGTTATTTGTTCAAGAGGCTCAGTCGCATCAAATGTGAACCATACGGACAGCACTTAATGCATCAGTCGATATTTTTTTCCTTCGCTCTCAGAAATGAAGCATCATTATATGAGAGACCTGAGTGTGAAATACCTGACTGGGATCACTTCATCTCCACGCATCCATGTGAAAGCGGGGGTGGGAAATCCAGAAACACAACACTCGAGAGTGGCATCATTTCCTTCAACAGCCATCACATTTGACGGTCTCTGCAGGAAAAACTGCTGTCTGTGCAAGCCCGGATCTGAGAAAAGCAGAGAGGTGGTAATCAGAGAATGGATGCAGTGTCTTTCTTATGGATAGGGTATTTCAAATAGCCTGCAACATAACAGACCCAAAGGATCTGTACAATCAAATGTTTTAACTAAAGGTGGGAAAACACACAAATAAAGTGCTATGAGCAGGGGTCTGGAATGGAGGAGATACTTGTCGGTAAATTCAATGAAGTGGTTGAAGATGCAGAAGTGCCACCTGCATGCTCACTTACAGCCCTTCTGTTTACAGGCTGGAATTAGAGCTGGGCCTCTGAAGTCCAGAGAATAAACCCCAGTCACGACAGAAAGAGACACAAGCTGTCAAATGACTTGATTAAGTCTGGCTATCCTGCTTTGCAGCAAGTAGAATGGAGGTTTACAACACATACGAGAGGGCAAGGGAAGCAAAGCGAAGTAATGCAGACAAGAGATTCAATCTGAGTTGAGAAGGAAGAGCGTGTCCATGCCCAATACACTTCTCTAGATCAGAACAAAATGAAATAAAACAAAGCCTCAGACACAGGTGCACTGAGGAACATAGAGAGGAAAAAAGGAGTGAAAACATTGGGCACAGATATATATAAATGCAAATATTTGTGCAGCACACAACAGCATTCACCAAGTTTAAGGTATCACTTTTGCAACCTTTGCTACGTTTGCCCAGATATGCCAAGAGGAAGATCTAGTGCCATAAAATCTGTGCCATCTTTATTTTAAATGATTTCACAAGATAGCCATACCAAGAAGTGCTGTAAAGATGTGATACATTAAGTGCGACTGCCGTATGACCTGAAACACAGATAATGGCACCTGAAATCCCAGTGATAACAAGAGGAGGAACAGGTGCTCCTCAGGCAAAGTAATTATTCTACCAAAGATGGAGCTACAATTTTGACTTTGCGTGCACTGACTGACCTGTTGCTCCATGCCTACAGCATACACAAATGCCTGGAGATAGATGTGCCAAGCCAAAACACAAGTTAGTGCATTTGCTGCAGAAAGTGCTGCATACAACTTCTATCACTGCTGCTAGGCAAGAAATCAGTCTAGATGACCACAATGCCCTCTTTTAACCTTAAAGTGTATCAATTGCATGCCATATCGTTACCACTATGGGAAAGGAAAAGAAATATCTCATGTTTTTAGAGGAATAAATATAAATATACAGTTTTTTAAAGGCAATTTCCAAAAGCAGAAAACAATGGGGGGAGAGAGAAAAAAAAATAAGTGGGAGACTAATAAGATTGATTAAAAACTGTCTAAGGATGATTATATAATCAATACCACCCCCTTTTACAGTAGTCATGAAAAAATTCTTATGTACTTTTTTGAACTGGACATCTATTACATGGCCATGCAATCACAGAGGACTAGACTCAGAGACCAAGGTGGTCCCTTCTAGTTCTATGTCTCCATATACATCTACCCTGAATACTATTACTCAGAGTAAATTAAGCAAGAAAGAGAGCTAAAGGCGATAACATTTATATGAGAAAGTTGATAGTAATGAGTATAAACCAGTAGTCAGGAAATGAAAACAATGGATGAGACTATGAAGTATCTATGGCCATGGGGTTGGGAAAAATGAGTTATTTAAAATTATTCTCAATAAGTGACATAGCAAAAGTACAGGTCCAACAGTATGCAACGTTAGTAAAATTATGCATCATGATACAGAAAGGGCAAAAGGATTCAACAGACATTTCTTTTTGCTTTGGGGAAAAAAAACCAATGTATTCATATATTACAATGGTAATGAGCGACTTTTTATTTCATCAGTAACTAGAGGCTATGTTAAACAGCAGTTATTAATGTCTCGTCTAGCTATTCTAACAATAACAAAAAAGACATCTTCAGATAGCTGTGTCAACAAGAGAGTGAAGTAATCTTCTTTAGATCAACTAGTTAGCGCTTAGACAGAATGCATGTAACAAACAGTGACTTTTTACAGTATTTTACTTCACTTGTTTATTACTCGATTGTCTTTTGCCAGGCCAAATAGATATATTTCAAGGACATGCCTGAATGAAAGCAGTGGTAAAAATAACACAACTAAGCAAGTACATGAGTGTGTACATATCCATGATGTAGACAGATATTCATATAGGTGTCCTCCACCACTCAGGGTCACACTGATTGCCACATTTGGGGTCAGGAAGAAATTTTACTCCATGTTCAGATTAGTATGGACTGTGGTAGTTTCTGCCTTCCTCTGTAGCAGGGCAGATGGGGAAGGGGTTTGCCTTCTTTCTTGAATTTGTCAAGGGTATTTTAACTATTCTTGCAGCAGTAGGACACCAGCTGCCATTATCCCCTTTCTGTATCTTTTATCCGTGGCATGTTAGCGTGTCATGCATTACAACTGTGGGACATGGCTGATTGCACGGTTTTAGTAATTAGACAAAGATTTGTATGGGATGGTTTAGATAGAGATGGTCCTGCCTCATGTAGATGACCTCTAGAGATCATCTTTACAATGCACACACACGTCTACCTGAATCTGAAACTGCCAGATTCCACCTAAAAATGAAATTTATCTCAAATTCATCCCTGCTTTTATAGCAGAGGATCACTAATTTAATCGGACGTCAGGCAGGCCGGCGATGGACAGGCGAGACAGCTTATTGGTTTTAAAAGATTGTTTTATTTACGCCGCGTGAAATGGCAGCACAGGCCTCGAGGGAGCTTGCTTGCATTGTCACAGATAATCAAATGAGTTATGAGTTAACGCGTTTATGAATGAAAAGGAACCTGCAAGATAACGAGGGTACATCAAGAGGACCCGGTGACGGGGAGATATTGGAGGGTGATTAGTCTGCCAAGTTTCCTCAGTCGCGCTACAGAGTTCTCCATGGTTACTCTGTCATGTGCTCGGAGGTCTCCGACTTGGGCGGAAGCTGCATGAACTTTTATATGTCCAGAGTGGCCAATAACGGACTGCTAGGTAGGAATAACTAATAAGGCGGAACGTGACCAAATTTGGGGTAATGGCTCCATGCAGTCTATTGTGACATGGACACTCAACTGATTTGGTTATGACATATAGCAACTCCCATGCAATTACCTAGTTCAATGAAATACTGTAATAATGAAGGCACACAATCTACATTTTAAGAAAACTTGTTTCTTTCTTCAAAGCTGGCCAATGCTGAAAAGTGGAAGCTTGCTGCTAGCTTTCATTTGCACGTACTTTAGCACATGTAAACATGACTACACATATAAATTACCGTAGCTGGATACTTGCGCAGCAAATCACCCTGTTTCTACATGTAGTCTCAGGACTCACATGCATAATGCACTTTTCCTTTCTTTAACATTGTAAACTTTGCATTCAATCAACCCTCATTTCCTCTGTTCCCTTCACTCTCTGACTACCTGTCCCTAAGTAGAGCTACTCTTTTTATATTTTTTCACATTTGCAATATTGTGCCATAGATTGAGAAGCTTTTCTCTTCCATACTCTGCATATTAATGCACAAATTGCTTGAAAAGGGTTACCATGATATGTGATAATAACACACTTCACCATTTCAATGCCTTGCTCCATTCAGATGTTGCAAATGGAAGCTTGGCCCTTTATCTGATCTCTCATTCCCTGCTTAGCTCTCCAGATGTTAGGTGAAAAGACCTATAACTATACCTCTCTATCTCATTTGCAAATGCTGTTAAAAGCAGATGCAAAATAGAAGCCTGTCATTCTTGAAGCATCACCTTCCAAAGTAGGACTGAATGGAAACACTGCTCAAATGAGTAGGGCCAAAATTAGCACCAACAGTGCATAACAAATTAATATGAAATCAGTTACAAAAACATATAGATGCACTGAAAAGCTTTTTGAAAGGAAAAGAAAAAACAGATTTTTTTGGTCTCAAATCCATGATGCCCATTTAGAAATGTCAGGCATTCCTACACTGATCAGGGAACATCCAGAAAGGTGCTGAGGATCTGTTGATGTTGACTACCCCCAATTCCAGGTCATGTCCATGAGAATTGAGTTTGCTGAAAATGTTCTAGGATGTGATCAAATCAGCACCTCAGGGACTCAGGACCTTAACCCTGCCTTATCTCCATGTGGTACAGCTATAATCATTTTTAGGACAAGAGGGATCAGGAAGTAGCTTATGTTTTGTAAAAGTTATGTAAACTTTTGTTTAATTATCAGGAAGCAAACTGTGCCCTTCTCGATATTGAGTGCTAGTTCCTTCATCAATATCTAGAAACCAAAATTGATGTGCAGTCTACTATCCTAGGCTATTAAATCTGACATATAATAAACAGTTCTCTCTATCACTCTCCTACCCCCATCCAATGAAAAAGAAAGAACAAATGAAATTGAGAAACCTGCATGCAAAAAATCAACTGGAATGTGCAGGGTATAATTTAAACCTGCTGTTTTGCTATAGTTTCAATCTGTATCATTCCAAGCTTGCAAAGATATCAAACATCAAGGAGCTCTACCAACTGCTTCTGTGCTACAGAGGGTAGCACAGCTTATCGAGTACATTCAGAACATGCAAGAAACATTATTATGAGGTTGCGGCAGCCAGGGCCCAATATTGGTACATGGGGCCAGGCCATGGAGACATGACCTGATCCAGAAAGAGCAGGGCACAATGCAGGTTGCACAGGGCCAGAGTGGACTAGGGCCTGATCTAAGTGTGCAAAGCCCAACCCTGTGGATACCCACAATAGATCCAGCCTGCGGGGCCAAATTGAGCATCACTGCCGTAAAGCAAAAACATGTGGGAGGTTCATAGGTCAAAAAAAGGCATTCTTCACAGAAAATCGTATCAATGTTATGACATGGTTCATGAGTCAGTCAAGCATTTAGGAAAATACAAAAAGCAAAGGAAGAAACAGATGCCTGATGCGTGTGAGCACAAGTTGAACTGGGGTATTTGGATCAAATGATCTGATCAGACTCCTCTTAAATCAGTCCACAGAAAATGGCAAACACTTCTGGCTAACAGAGAGAACCACATCAACCTTTTCCCTGGATGTTATTACAGAATGATTTTTATACAACTAGCAAGAGAGTGCATAATGAGACAAATAGATGTTTAGGCCAGAGACATCATTAAATCTACTCTGGCCTCTTGTATCATACAAGCCACAGAGCTGCCTCTAATCCCTTCTGCATCGTGCTCAAAAACATGTGCTTGACAAAGAATGTCTTCCAGGAAAGTGTCCAATCTTGATTAAAAGACATCAAAGTTCTTGTTATGCCCTTCTCTTGATTATAGAGCCCTTTAATACATGATATTTTCTTCCCAGCAACATACTTATACACTGTAATCAAGACCACATAATCAACCAGCTATGGACTAAACATAGCAAATTAGTAGCTATTTTGAGTGAAACCTTGGCTCACCTGAAGTCAATTGCAACACTGTCATTGACTTCTTAGCTATGATTTCATCCTTTATACTTCAGTTGTTAATCTTTTTCTTCACCTACCCAGCCCTGAAGCAGGCTTTATTTTAATCCAGTTAACATCTCCTGCTCCCACATTCAAGGTCCTAAGTCACAGCTGTAAATTTAAGTCACAGCCTATTTTCACAGGCAAAAAACAAAGCACTGTCTAGTCCTTATCAATGGCAGCCACAGTCGTGCACATGGGAGTCCTTCCCAAATGATGCAGGAAGATTTCCCCATTGTGGGACTTAACTACACAGCCCTTGAACGCACCTGAAGCTCAGCAAAGAAAAACATGACTGGAAGGACTCAAAGACGAACAGGACTGGAAGGGGCCCCAGGGGGACAGATCATCCAACCCCTTGCTCAAGGCAGGCTCATTCCTGCCTAAACTTTACACATCTTTGCCTAACATACACTTAAAAACTTCCATTGACAGTTTCCACAATATCTCTAGGTAATCTCTGTCAGTGCTTAACCCACCTCATTGTTAGAAAGCTTGTTGTAACATCTAACTTAAATCTATCTCTTTGTCATTTAAGACCTTTATTTCCTGACCTAGAACTCATACCAGAAAACCTCATGTCAAGTGCACAGCTTCTGTCCCTCCTACGCAGGTAGAATTGCAAAGTAGTCCTCTTACTTCTCTCCATTAAGCAACAAGACCCCAAGAGAAACCGTGGAACTAACTAGGCGGGTGCAATCCTTCGCTGTTCAGTCGCACAGCTTTTACTGCTTCCCTGACTCTTTGTTCTGCTTAAGTCTTGTCCACCCATGTCCTTGTATTGTGTCCCGCATAGAGAAACAGCTGTACCCATGTACAGCATCACTGACTCCAATTAACTGACCTAACTGGGGCTCCGTACATGCAAAACTGCCCACTTAAATGGACCGTAAACCAAGAACCCTCCATAGTTACTGGGACTGTGTCTTACTATCTGTGTAAAAACACCAAATACATTGTTGGCCTATAATAAAATACATCTAATAATAATTATCGTAATCATAATCACTACTACTATTATTAATATTATTAAAAGTATTAGAAAATAATATTTAAATAATTCCTCTAATACTACTTATCACCATGAGCTAAAGTGGCTCACACAAAGAAAAACCTCTCAGTCCTCGGTTATAATGCACTTTTACTTCTGGACACACTAAACTCAATAACTATTCTTAAAATACTGCTATGCATAATCCTTTTACATTGCCGCAATGATGACATGCATAATTTACCGTCATAATTAGTATTAATTCATTATCTGCCGTAGGTATTGTTACGCTTTAGTGGCCTCTGAGCATTATGCCATCTGTAATATACTTGTCCACATAACACTTCAGTGAGGTAGAGAAGCAATTTTATTCCTGCTTTACAGATAGGGATTTGAGTGACAGTATTTAAATGACTTGCCCAAGGAAGTTGCAAAGACTTCCCCTCATTCAGCACTACGGCAATGGCAAGTGTTTGATAGGAGAAAGATGCATTTTAGCTATGCTGTATATAACCATGAAAGACAGAAGACTGGTCTCATCCAATGACCCGTTTTGCCAATCTGAATGCAAAAAACCATATTCCACTGTACTAAATGACTTTGTACACAGTATATTAGCAAGTGCAATTCCATTGAAAGACTATAATATTGTATTTGTGAGTTTTTTCCGAACATATTTGGATAATGCTGTTATCAGGCCAGCACATTTTTTATTATTTCAGCAGTTTTTATATTGCTGAGCTGACGAAGAGAGATTCCTTTAATCTGACACTGATGTGATGGAATGTCTGTAAGTGTTCATGGTCACATCTCAGAATTTGATTAGGAGAGATAACGAGTCATATTGCCAAAACCCAATTTTGCTCTCTCCTGTCAGTGAGGCAAGGCCAACCAAATTCCCTGACCTGATCTCACTGTCATGCCTAGAGGCTGCACAGTTAATCCTACTGAGAAAGCAAGGGTTATGCATGAACAATGATAAAGAAATCTGTCATTAAAGTGATACTGATCTCTCAATATACAGCAGACATTAAAGTGTATAACCACAATGTGGTAGCTTACTTAGGATTTTGCTATATTTTTATTCCTACTCTCCATCCCCCACATGGAAATTCAAGCCTGGGTTAGCAGAACTATAGGACGGGATACGACCAGGAGTAGATAAGCCACAAGTAGGTTAAAAGATCGTGAGGTTTGTACTGACACCCATCAAGGCATTCCCTTTCTGAGGGAATCTCCAAACTCATCAAGAAATTGCAAGGAAGGAAGGGTCAGCAGTTGGCTGGAATATAGCGTGGGACTAGGAATAAGTAGTATTTTTCCTAGGTTTGCTGCTGACTGTATAACCTTCGGTTTCTCTGATCTGTGATGGTGATAAAAATATTTACTGAGATCTGAAATGTGATTCACATTCTTCAAATGAATACATACTGGGAATAGATAGAGTGAATTTTATTACTGATATCATCTTTACACTTTGCTTTATAGGTATAGGAACATGAGAAAATAGGGCTAGGAGGAACCTTATCTGCTACAATGTTACAATCATAGAATCATAGACAATTAGACCCAAAGCTTCTTGGACTGCTCTTTTTAAATGTGGCTATCAATTTACCCTCCCTCTTAGCTTTCTCTCTCAACTACAAAATAGTGAATTTTCACCTACAAGAAAATACACTTAAGGATTTTTGATTGTCATTTTAATTATTCTGTTTAAACTCTTTTTCACATCTGCTTTGCTTAATAATCATTTTAGTTGCACCTATTAAGGCCTTGCTTCTCTAACCCTAACTAAACCTCATAGAATTAATGTCCTGTGGTTTAGTTCCTGAACAGAAATAATTCTCTCTTTCATTCTTGTTCCTTTACATTCCAGCATAAATGGGCCAAAACCTGAAGGGAGATGCACATCAAGGAGTCCCTTTTTCTAAATATTTGGCAACTTTGACAAATTCTTCATAATACGATGCACTTCACAGCTGCTGATCAAAATAACATATTTCAAGTGACTTCAGCAACAGTAAGACAACCTGACTCTCATTAGGCATAAATAGTAATGAAAAATTCTCCGGTGTGGAAGAACTGATGTAGCAACATCTCTACCACTGCTTCTCCCTCCCTTCCTTACTCGGTAAGTATGCAACAAAACCAAAGGCACATGGGCTTCCATGTACACAAATGGTCCTGGCTGACAATCGTGGTAACTTAAAGTTGCTGTAAGAATGTCAAAAGACCAAGAGTGGAAGAGAAGAGAGCCAAACCCCTCCAGACACGTTACACTCTTGTTTATAGACACTCTAGAGTTGAACCAAAGATTCAACTACTACCCATTTTGGAGGAATCTCCTCTGACAGCGCAAATATTATTTGTCTTATTTAGCAGCCAACAGTTTTCATTATTTAAGCTGCAGTGCCATTACAAACTATATGATAGTCTTGAGGTTGGACCATAAAAGGCCACTCCAAGGCTACCGTTGGGAATTCTTTTTTGACTGCTTTCCAAGTACAAGAGTCCTAAATTGATTTAAAGTGAAGAGAGGTAGTCCAATCTCATCTGTATCCCCAAATGTGTAAGCTAACCTATTGCCCACCTGCTGACAGTATCATCATCCCAGTCTGGTTAGATCTCATGAAGTTCATCATGTTCTGTGGGTCTTCAAATACCAATCTGTATCTTCAAATACATTCAGAGGCAAATTACATGACACCTGAAAGGCACTTGTTCTGACCTAAGTCTGTGCTTTGAATAGCTTAAGCACAAAAACCAATCCTACTTGCATTGATCACAGGAACCTGAATTTATTTAATAAAGTAGAAAACCCTTAATCCTGCAAGAAGCCAGGGATCTTTGAGCAGACAAGGAGAAAATAAGTAGCTTCTTGGTAGATATTAGTTATTGCTTTTATGAGTCAATATTCTTATTTTTCACTTAATGAACCAAGAGTGATACATTAACTACAAACATGTACTGTACATGCATGTTTATTTTCTGTTCCACCTCCCTACATGATATACAGTAGGATATGTATATTAGATTTGTTTAAAGCCAATGGCCTGTTCTATTCATCATTAGTATGCATCTATAGCAGGGGCCCCTAACGCCTGCTACTTGAGAGAGAGAAAGCCAGCACCAAAGGGCTGCGATTAAGTAGACATCTGAGCAGGGCCAGCCAGGAAAACCCACGCAAGGTTAAATTGCAGCAGGGGAGAAGGCAGTGGCTGTAGCTCAGGGTTTAAGCTGCAATGCCTGAGAGCAGCTGGAGAGCTGAGCCACGGGACCTGAAAGGGCATAACCCAGCCTAATAAAAGCCTGGCTCCTGAACCAGAGGGCTCAGTCTGGCCCTGACATCCACAGAGGACAATTCTGCCGGCCTGGATGGCAACAGAGGGGAGGTCCAGACAGGATCAGTACCTGGGAAAGCTGCAGGAGGTGGCAGCTACAGGGTTGCAGTGGCTGGGACCCCAGTTGGGATTTAATATGGTACTGTAGCTGATGCAGATGAACTACAGGCCTGGATGTGGCTGAAAGGGGTGGGTAGGAAGCCAAAGAGATGACTGAAACATTTAGAGGCTGGGGACAGCAACCTATACAGAGACAGGGACTCATGGGGCTGAGCCCAGGTAAACAGACAGAGGCTGGCATGTTGAGAGCAGCCTCGTGCCGGGTCAGGGATGACAGCAGGGCTCGGGCAAAACTCAAGACAAGGCCAAGTGGCCTGGAGACCTGAGACACACAAAGAGGGCTGAGGCCAAGGAAACTGGACCAGAACAAGTGAGCCAGGGCTGAAGGCCTGGAGCCAGAATAAAGGTGGGCCAAAGCCAAGAGGGCTGAGGCCACTACAGAGCCAAAGAAAGATGGCAAATAATATCCACAAAGCATGACTTACAGTGGAGGATGGAGGATATACATCCCTTAGGGCAATTAGAGCCAACAGGACTGGGGCCCCAAGCCATGAGACTATGGATAGTGGGGTCGGGGTCCCAGGGCTGAGAGATTGTGGGCAGCAGGGTCAGAATCCAAATTATGTGGGTCAAAGTGAGCACAGGAGAAGACCCCGGGTATAGAGAGAGAAAGAGAGAGCACCCAGCACTCCCCAGGTCTGAGGGCAGCCCCCACTTTATCTTTAACAACAACGTGAGGCAGCAAGGCAAGACCCCCAGAGGCATGGGTCTTCTTCATACATAGCTTACAAGTTGTGTCTTCATGACAAAGAAAGTGTGGTGTTATGTTGCTTAACACTAGCAGCCAATAAATCAGCATGGACATCAGACTTGCTCTTAACAACTGGTAGCTACCAGGAAAACTGATAATCTAACCAGCAGACTGAATTAATTGAATCCTGGTCATTTAGCCACTGACAATCTTGATGCACTGCCACCAAATGACCTTCAAGCCATCATTCTGACCCTTCCAGTTCTGTAGCTTAACATTGAAGTTTTGCCAGCAGACAAAGGCAGCTTAATCAAAGGTTACAGGAAAGCCAGTTTTGAAAATGACCTCAGTGTAATTTGCTTGAATGGTAGAAGGTGCAGATACATTCAGGGAGCAGAAGTCATTAAACAGGTCTTTTCTATGTCTGCCTCTATAAATATCCCATTTATTAGGCTCAAAAATGGATGAACATGCATGCTGGAGATGCAGGAATAATTGAATGTTCTGTCTTCATTTGAAGACTTGACTTGAGTAGGCATCTTCTTCAAATAAATCTGTTCATAATCCAAGGGACAATTTCCCTCCCAGTCACTGTAGCAGTCAAAATTCAGAGTAAATTCACTATTGGTAAGCAACTGTAGATTGCAGGCACAAGACTTGGTAGTATAGAGCAACCACCTGTATTCAGACAACAAACACTTTTCCTCCTAACAAAATAAAATGAATGCTGTAATAGTATGCATATGCCAGTTCAGCAGCACACAGGATATTTACTGTTGGTGCACTAATCAGAACCAAGTATTTGATTTGATTCATTCCTTATTTTTAAGACAAGAAAGGATAGATACATTATAAATATATGAACTGCTAATACGCCACAGAATTGTACAGAGAAATTCCTGCATTGAGACCAGTAGATTATTGTGTGTGTGAACTCTGACTCTATTAATTTGTTTTAAAGAAATTCAATCTTGAATTGAAATGTAATTGATGGAGATTATCACATCTGAATAAACTGTTCCCATAGTTATTTCTAACTTAAAATTGTTTACTTTTTTCCTAGCCTGATCTTGTTCAGCTTTAGTTTCCAGCCACTGCTTTTTGTGACATCATTTTCCTTTAAATTAAAGACCACTATAGGGTTAGGAACCTCCCCAGGTAAGTATTGTAGACCAGGATACAAAGCGACTTTTCCTAACCTCTCTTGGATAACTACAGGGGTTCCTCAGTCACTTTTAGGGATGCCTTTTTTCAGTCATTTTTATAGCTTTTTTCTAAACTCTTTCTAATTTACCAACATCCTTTTAAAAGTATGAACCTAGTGCCAGACAGTATTACTCAAATAGTCTCGTTAATGTCAAACATAGTGGTAATAAACATCTCCCCCTACTTTTCCTTGATATTGTCCTGTTTTTAGATCCACAGCTCATATTCACCCTTTTAGTCACTACATTACACTTCAAATTCACGTTCACTTGATTAGTTACATATAACCAACAAGCCCTTTTTTAAAGCTACTATGATCCAAAAGAATATTACCTCACCCTACATGCACAAACTGCATATTTAGCTCCTAGTTATATGACCTTCCGTTTAACTTTATTCAAATGCACATATTGTTCAAATAAGTCCAGCGTATTAGGGTAACAGGACTTGGATTTTAGGGAGCACTGGATTTGCAGCTGAATTAAAGGTTTTTTCCTGTGTCTCAGCAAAAGCTGCTGGTTGCAAGGCAGAATGATATATTAAAAATAACTTTGCAAATGCTTAAGTACACAGTTTCTTAACAATGGGGTAGTGTAGAATATATAGTGTAAGAGGAACAAGATGCATCCCACCAGCTATTGTCAGGAGATACAACAAAAGCAAGACCTTGGAGCTGAAGAAGGAATCAGCAAAAGACCAGAAAGAACCAGCAAGTGACCAAAAGAAGTCAAAGTCTTACACATGCACACTTAGCAAAGAGGCATGTGAATGAATGAAATGCATAAGCAATTCCGTGTTAATGAAGTAAACAGCAAATGGAGGCAGAGCTTGAGATGGGAGGAGAGATGGGTGGAACCAAAGGAGGAGTGGAGGTAGCGTGATTGTTAATGATTATGAAGCAAGGTGTATAAAACGTGAAAAGAACTAATGTTCAGGGCTGCTTCCCTGGTTTCGCGGGCTGCGTGTCTTGTGAGGGAGCTCGCCCAAAGCTGTCTCCATTCTGAATAAAGCTGTTGTGAGCAATGTGTGCTAGTGTTTGCTCCCTGTTTGCTCTGGCTAATGAGTAACAGAATCCATGAACAATTGAATTGTCATCTCCTTAGTCGCTGGGCACCGCATGAAGTCGGGGTCTAACACGATGCACTATGCGAGCCAGATTGGTCTTTAGAAATGACCTATTTCCATCATTATTTAATTCACAGAAAAACTTTATGCCACCTGAAACCTATTTTGAAACCATAATCTTCTATCTTTTCCCAATATGCTTAAACAAGAAGAACAACAACATATAAATATAAATTACCCAGAATATAATACGACCACCCGACAGTTAGATTCTATATACAGAAAATTTATGAATTTGTTTTAACTTTCCATGCGTGGAATCTAATTATTGGAGGTTTGCCTTGAATTTGCCCCCCTCCCACTGGTACATCAGGGAACATAAATCTGGGAGAGTTAGGTGTCCTTCTTGCCCTCTGCTCCCCCCACACTGCTTCCCCTTCCAGCACCTCCCCTTTTTACTGTCAAACTGCTCTCCCTGAGCTCATATATGTGAGGGGCTAATTTGATGACACTGACTTTAAAATAAGCATATTGTACTAATTTGCACATAGGCAAATTACTGCAGGTACCTATATAGTTCATCCAGAATTGATGCATTGTTCTTTTTTTGCAAACTGCTGCAAGTTTAGCACATTCCATAAATGCACTTTTAAGCAGCATTTCTGTACTTTTTTCTACATAGAATAAGCTATGCATGATATTAATCCTAAGCCAAAAGTTTTATGATTCATCATAAGTCATGGGGCTGAGCCCAAGCCGAGGCAACCACATTTCAAGCCATAGCCCAGAACTACTCAGTATTTGTTTGTACGCCAACATCCCCCAACAAAGGATCAATTTGCTAATTAGCCCCCACACTGGAACGGGAAACGGATACTCTTATTACGAGACCTGGGATCCTCCAAAAGTATATATGCAGATGAGGTGTGGGGATGCCTAGTCCACCTCTACCTCATGGAGGTCAGGGCCATACTAATTATATGCAACAGGTTGAGAAAGGGGACAACAGTGTCTCTCAATTCATAGAAGTTTGGTGATGCTTACCAGGCATTTAAGGCTGGTAAAGAAACAGAAATCATTGGAAATGGAAAGGAAAGGTGCTGCTTAGCTGTGGGAGTAAAGAGGAAGCAAAAAATGTATGCAATGCTGTGGCTCACCATGACTTGGAAATGAGTTGGCAGTGAAGGAGACTGAGTGCAATGAGCACCAAATCTTCTTCAGATGGGCTGCCCTAACCTAACCTTGGGGTAGGTTTCCATCAGTAGATTGCTTCTCAGTCTGTCAGCCAACATCAGGATGATGGCCTGGACTGGCTGGAACGCTTAGGAGGCATCAGCAGAAGCTGGAGCAACAGTGCTGGCAAAGGCAGCAGTATTGTTTCAAATGGCAGCAAGGAAAGAGACGGGATGGGCTGTGTCTAGTGGAGGATAATGAGCAAGAGCTGAGGAAAGGAAGAAGCTCTGCCATTCTGTGCAAAAATCTCCACAAGGCAAGGTTTCACTCAGACATGTTGAAGCTGGAGATGACCTGGCTGGATTACTGGAAGCTGACACTGAACTTTTGGATGCTTGAAATGGAGTCCATACTCCAGATGCTGAGCAACTTGGACTAGGAAGTAACTTTTAGGTATGAGACAGTATATCAAAAATTCTAGGAGCCTTCAAGGAATGCAAGGAAAAACCCATCCTGGTACATTTTGATTTTTTGGTTGTCAAAAACACCTGAGAAAAAATTAGTCACAATTAAGATGTTACACAGGCCTTACCAATGAAAAGGATCTAAGCTTTTGGCTACTGAGGCACTGCAAGGGAGTGGAGAATGTGGACAATGTTGAAGAACCAGACAGGGTATGGATTGGAGCCTGGAGAGACCAGGCAAAACTCTGGGTAGACTCAGTAGGGGTAAGCAGGAGGTGAAGACATGGGAGGAAAGAAGAGAGACCAACAGGCAACAGGAGTCCCCCTTTGGAATTCCCCCTCCAACCATCTTCTAGCCCTATGGCTCTCAGGTTCATTAGGGCCTGCAGAGGGAAGCCAAAGCCCTGACAGGGTAGAGTTTTAGAGGAAGGCAAAATACAAAGTTGCATGTAATGGACATGGTGAAATGAGAAGATGGAGGAGGAAGGACACAAAAGGAGAAGGAAGGCTCAGTCTCAAGTTTGGAAGGAGACCAAGACCTTGGTGCATAAATTGTTCCTGGAGGATGCTGGGCAATATCTTGGGACAAATACAATTATAAGTATCAGTTAATGTAAGTAGCATTCATAGCCATGCAGAATGGAGCATGATGAAGGACCAGATAGAGGCAGATGTGATATGCCTGCAGGAATGTGAGGTACTGGGACAGAGGGAGTATAGAGACCTCAAAGGAAGATGGAAGCATGGAAAGTAATGAAAACAGGATGATAGGTGTGGCAATACCAATTAAAGATCCACAGCTGCAACTAACAAGCTATCAGGAGATAAGTGGGAGAAGAGCGTTATTGGTGAGAAGGGAAAAGGGAAAGGTTTAGAACACTAAATGTTTATGCACCGGTGGAGGAAGACATGCTGTGCCCACTTAGAGGACTAGCAATCCTCCTACTGGGAGCACTGCCTAATATTAGTTGGAGATTTTAATTGCATATTGGAGGTAGGGGATAGGATAGGGAGTGATGCTGCAGGATTAGATAGTTCCTTGTGGATACTGACAAGGATGGTAATGAATTAAACTACAGGATGCCCAAAATGTAATGCCTCGAGTTGAGAGTAGTTTTACTAGGGCAGATGCGGTGGGCTGCTCACGGTCCCACACAGACTTCATTTTTGAGTCTACAGACTGGAAAGTTTGAGCGACAAAGAGAATACTGGTCTTTTTCTCAGACCACCTGCTACTGAAAATGGTTTTGGAAGTGGGAGAGCAAAGAATACCAGGCAGATGGCAGTGGAAGTTAAATATGAGACTACTGGAAGACAAATAAGTAAGCAGATGGTATAGGAGTCACCGTGAAGAATTCAGGAAGTATGAAAGAATGCATACAAGCAGAGTGAGACAGTGGGAAGATGTTAATGGAAGAATGCAAGACTTTTCAGAATACAGGGAAAAGAAGGGCCCGGGAAAAGCAGAAGAAATTCACAAGACTGCAGTGTAGACTGCAGTGTCTCCTGTGACTGGTGAAGTTATCTGTGGTAGCGGAGGAAATTACAAAGGCAACAAACCTTTTGACAGAATTGTTTAGAGGAAAGCACCGAGAAACATCTTCCTGATGAAGGCCACCTGGTGGAGGAAGGAGAAGGATGGTCCACCTACTTTGCCAGGAGGAAAGGAATATAAAAACGTATTATGGCAGTGCAGGATGAGAGAGGAGTGTGGCTAACAAAGACAGAATTGATACTGAGCATGCTGAAGGAATTTTATCGAAATTTTTACTCCAGAAGAAGTGTTGCATCAGGAAGCTCTTGACTTCTTTTTGGCAGGATTAGAGATGAGCTTGGAGGGAAATAAGAGGAAGAAGCTTGAGACATGGACATTGGAAGAACTGTGGGAGGAAGACAGAAAAGGCTCCCAGCAGAATTTAACAAGACTTGTTAGGACGCGCTGAGCCCAGACCTGTTAGCAGTGTTCCAGAAGTGCCTGGAGAGAAAAACCCTGGGAAAAGGTATGGACACAGGGAAACCATGATTGTACAAGAAAGTAGAGTGGGAAAAGTTGGGGAACTGGAGGCTGAGAATCTTATTGAATCTAGACTGCAAGATAATGGCCAAAGTATTAGGAAATAGATTTTTAAAAAGCTGGGAAAGGTGTCCACAGTGACCAGGCTTGTGTCATCCCCAGAAAAGTAGTAACTATGACCCTGCCACAAAAAAGAGATGCAACTTGGTACCATCAAGAATGAGAACTAAACATGGGACTCCTGATTCTTGATTTAGAAAAAGAACCATACAACTGCATAGAGCATAAATTTCTATCTGGTACAATGAAAATGATGGGGATCCCACCCAAATTTCTAAGTTGGATCGAGACTTTATACAAGGAAGTACAGTGTGGAGTAGGAGTAAATGCTCATTTAACAAAGAAGGTCACGGTCAGATCAGGTGCGAGACAGGGGTATCCCCTGTTCCCATTTCTAGTCATCTGCACCATCTATCCATTGGCCCACAGGATGAAGTTGGACCACATGACTGGTGTCACGCCAATCTCCAGAGGAAACGGCATGCAAGCAAAATGCATGTTATATATGGATGATGTCAATATCTTAGCAAGACACAGTGTGTCCCGAGAACAGGCAATAGGAGACCCAAATGAACACAAAAAGGCACTGGGGGCAAATCTAAATGGACAAAAATGTAAATGCCTGATGGAGGGGAAGATGGAAGGTACAGGGAAATTGGGGTTACAGGTCACAACAGACCAAATCAAGATTTCTAAGAGGATGAAAAGCTGATGAGGCCTGAAAGGTGGTAGAGCTATGGCCGCAGGCCAGAGGTTGGCTAAGAAAAAGGCATGAGAGAGGGTAAGACAAGGATAGATGAGATAAGGTGTGACAGGCATTAACGTATGACTCTCGAAAGCAATAAGGAATACTGCAATATTAAGAAACAAAAGTCTCCAGGCCCCTGAATTAATGAGATTTTGGCAAAGGAGAGAATAATTGGATAATGTAAAAACGTTCTGTGGCTCTGTTAGTCTTATTTGTTGATGTTTTGGAAACTGATGGAAGCATGTTTTAAGTTTTGACATCTTACTGCTTTGCTTCTTTTCTGTTGATATAGTTTTTATTCTGCAATGTAAGGTGATTCATAGATTCACAGATGCTAGGGTCGGAAGGGACCTCAACAGATCATCGAGTCTGACCCCCTACATAGGCACAAAAGAGTGCTGGGGTCAGATGAGACTAGTCAGATTCCTATCCAACCTCCTCTTGAAGACCCCCCAGGGTAGGAGAGAGCACCACGTCCCTTGGGAGCCTGTTCCAGATTTTGGCCACCCTTACTGTGAAGAAGTTTTTCCTGATATCCAGCCTAAATCTGCTCTCTGGCAGTCTGTGACCATTGTTCCTTGTTACCCTGAGAGGCACCCTGGCGAACAGAGCATCTCCGATCCCTTGCTGCAACCCCCTAATGAATTCGTATACGGCCACAAGATCACCTCTCAGCCATCTCTTGTGGAGGCTGAAGCAGTCCAGGTCCCTCAGTATCTCCTCATCGGGCTTGGCCTGTAAGTCTCTAACCGTACAAGTGGCCCTCATCTGGACCCTCTTGAATCTATCAACATCCTTCTTGAAGTACAGCACCCAAAACTGGATGCAATACTCCAACTGCAGTCTGACCAATGCCACATAGAGGGGGAGTATCACCTCCTTGTATCTATTTATCATGCATCTGCTGATGCATGATAAAGTGCAGTTAGCTTTGCTGATGATTTTGTCACAGTGACGACCCATGTTCATCTTGGAGTCTACTATGACTCTGAGACCCTTTCTGCTTCTGTGCTTCTGAGAGGGTCACTTCCTAGCCAGTAGGTGTACTGGATATTTTTCCACCCTAGCTGAAGCACTTTACTTATCCTTGTTGTACTGCATCCTATTGTGAACCGCCCACTTTTCTACCCTATCCAGGTCTGCCTGTAATCGTTCCCTACCCTCCGGAGCGTGCACTTCACCCCACAATTTAGTATCATGTGCAAACTTGGACAGAGTGCACTTCACACCCACATCCAAGTCACTGATGAAGATATTGAAGAGTACGGGTCCAAGGACCGAACCCCGCAGGACCCCATTATCCACATCCTTCCAGGTCAATACCATCCCGTCTACTACCACTCTCTGGGGGCAACCACTAAGCTAATTTGCCACCCACTGGACTGTGTAAACATCTATATCACAGTCTCTTCGTTTATTTATGAGAATGGGATGAGATACCATATGGAAGGCCTTGCTACAATCCAAGAAAATGACATCCACCTCTGCTGCATTATTTTTCCTGCTGGACTCCCACAGACATGATCCTTCATCATCTTTTTAAAGACCATTCCAAGGATGGTGGTAAGACTGTCTGGCCTGTAATTACTCAAATCCTCCTTCCTCTCCTTGAAAATAGGGACCACATTGGCCCTTTTCTAGTCCTCCAGAACTTGACCCGAGCTTCATGAGTGCTCAAACAACCATGCCACTAGCTCTGCTATGACTCTGGCCAATTCCTTCACTACCCTCGGATAAAGTTCATCTGGGCCTGCTGACTTGAACACATCTAGGTCATCCAAGTGACTCCTCACCAAATCAGTGTCAACAGTTGGTAGGCTGGTGTCCCTCTGATGCCCATCTAAGAGCCCATTAGGAGACTTATCTTGACCCCTGTTCAAGAACACTGAGGCAAAAAAATCATTGACTAGCTCAGCCTTGTCCCCCCGGTCTGTCACTAATTGCTCCTTCTTGTTTAGTAGGGGTCCTATGCTGTGATGGCAGCAGACTTTACATTTTGAAACTTTTGTAGAAATAAAAAGGGTTACCATTGTTATATTTGCCCAATATGGACCATGTGTTTTACAAGCATGCTCAGTGTTGGCTGCATTTAATCAGCTTCACAGTTGGTTTCCATTACTGAGCACACACTACTTCTGGCAATAATTTAATGATAGATAAAATATTTAATATAAGATGAGGGGCTTTTTTCACCATGCTGATTGCAGGCGGGAACTTTATTTTATATTTGAGTAAATATGGTGTTTAACAGAATTGGGCCAAAAATAGATAGAAATCATGAAAAAAAATCAATGGTACTTTTATTAGACCTTTGCATCTGACTAGTTAACTGTATGAGAGACTTCAGAGGGATTATATATATGGGCTGGCTCTTTCTCAAAAAATAAATGCAATTGAACAAAGTCATTTAAAAAAAAATGAAATTCACTATTATCCTGCCTCCCATGCTAATCAGATAAGATGTTTTTATCCAGTATGGTCACTATATCTTGATGTCTCCTAGGGAATCAATTTGGCCTAAAGATAATGCCTTTCACTTTTCTAGGTCAGTAATCCTACTTCATGGGAACACTATGGTGGGGGGCGGTAAAGTGATGCTTTTTAAATGTGTGCTCTTTTGATGCAGAAGTTACTTAAAGAGCACAGAATGCTTTAGTCCTAAATGTAAACCTTTTTGTGACTTACTGACCCTACAGGAATACACACTTTTTCAACTCCACCTCACATCCTCCTCGTATCTATGGTGATTGAGCCCCTTATAGCCCTGCAAGTACAAGTATGAACATGAGACTGAATCACCCAAAGGCAAATAAACTCTATTCCTATTTCATAAGGAACCAAAAATCCTCAGTAACATGCTGCATGTGTTACTTCTCCTCCTCCCTCCCCATTTTTATTTTATTTTGGTATCTTAATTTAGCAGAAATAAACTGGATGAGACAAACTAGAAAGCTCCAGATATGGTGACACTATAGCCAATGCCATCTGCCCCTAATGACAATGCAAAGTTTTTATTTACAAATGGAGACTCTATGGCTCTCAGGCAGTCAACTTCTGCATTAAAAAAAAAGCCATCGGTATTTCAGCAGGTTCCTGGCTTAAAAATCTCAGCTGGGCTAATCAATTTAAAACAAAGAGGAATCTGGCCTATTCCTAGGTAGCAGTGAGCTGGTATAATAATATTATTTTATTTCTGGAGTAAGGTGTTTTTTCTTTATAGTGATTAAGGGAGCATGGGTGTTGCTTTGAGCATCTCTTCTTTCCTTCTGTCTTGTCCAAAGCAGTCAGTTGGGCTTATGTTTCTGGACCCTGAAGAAAATGGGAACATTTTAATTAAAGTTTCATCCTGTGAACTGGGAATAAGTATTCTCTTTAAAAAATGTCCTAGCTATTCATAGAGTAATGAAGGAAGTGAAACAGTGAAAGAGAGTTTAAAACCTGATCGCACGTCTCTGCTGAGACAAGGATCATACAGTTCCAAGTCTTTTTACTGCTGCATTGGCATGTGCTGGGGGCTGCTGCGACCCTGTCTTAGTATGCTGCCATCAAACTGAAGGCACAATTGTGATGAACTCCCAAGGCTTAACTGTGTCATTATCTGTCTGGATAGTAATACAAAAACCCTGCCAAATTTGAATTACCAAGACGCTCATTAGAGCCAGTCAGAAAAAGTTTAGTCAAGTTCTTTATTAACCAAAAAGTAGAGGTTTTGATCAACTAGTGCAGTTAAATACATTTCTGCCAAGTTCAAAGTTGTAGCAGAAAAACACCTTGTTTGACATTTACCAAATATAACATTTTGATTTTTTCATTATGTAAAGGGAAGACTACATGTTACAGCTAGGTGAAATTAAGAACACTTCATACTTGACCAATCTCATATTAAAGCTCATTAGCAAGTGCTAAGTGCTCTCTAGGCATCTTAAGGTTATAAAACTTCAGGCAAAGATGATCTTTGAGTTGTGTTACTCAGCTCAAGTTAACTTCTGGGTGCTCACCTGAGATGACACTATGCATTTCCACTCCTCGTGTATCCTAGGAGGCACTGCTCCCATGTGGACTAGCCTAAACAAGTGCCTGTGGTGCTGGGCTGTCAGCTGGGCAGAGTGCGAGTAGGGAGGGAAGGGAAAGGAGTGAGCGGGGCAGGAGAAAAGGGAGAGGGACAGGAGGAGAAGGCTGAGCTAGTTGGCAAGGAGTTGCCTCCCCCAACCGCCATCTGCTCCCCCAGATTGCCCCCCCAAACCTCCCCCCACTGTTTGGATCACTACTTTGCTGACCCAAGCGTCCTCCCCTCCCATGGACCCCTCAGCCCCTAATTGCTTCCTTGACCACCCCTTCTGGCTCCCTTCACTGCCCCAATCAGTCTACAAGCAGCAGCTATGGCAGCAGGGCTTCTCCCTCCCTACCTGCTCCTGTGCTTCCTGCAGTCCATGCCACTCCACGTGCCTGGATCCCACAGCTGAAGGAGAGGGGTCAGGCGGGCAAGGAGCTACTGGCCAGCCAAAAAGCCCAGTGGAGGCTGGATCCAGGCGTGCAGGGGCAGCACAGCCTTGATGAGCCTGGGAGTGTACAGGGAAAGGAAAACCCCAGCCCTCCCGCCACTCTCAGGCTGATCGGGACACCAATTCAAGAAGGCAAGGTAGCAATCCTGGCAGAAGGGGGTGATTTTGGGGGGCAGAGGATCCAAGCTGTTGGGGAAGTCCCTGCCCCTAGCCTATACTGCAGCTAGAGAGCTGGGGTGAGGGCAGGAGCAGACTCAAGGAGGCTTCTACCATGACCCTGCCTACCAGGCCTCTGGCCACAGGTCTGAGGAGCGCAAGTAAGAGAAGTTATTAGGCCTTAACGTGTGGCTGCTCACAGCAACTTTTATCCGTCCATCCACATCGTACGATTAAAATCCCTTAGAATTATCATGTGCTAATTGTAAAGTGTAATCTCACTCTAATTGTTTAACATCATCACCATTATTATTATTGTTGTTGTTGTTTTACTGAGAAAGCCGACTTCTTCTTTCTTTTCAAGTAGATCCCAAATATTTTTCCAGTTCAGCCAGGGGACCAAACAAAAATAATGCTCAACCAAACCGTTCTATACACGAACCGTGTATAGTAATGACATATTGGAACAAAACAGACTGCTGACTAACAAGTGCTGTAAAAAAAGACTTCTATGGGAAGAATTGGAAGATGTTTCCAGATATCCGTAGCATTTGATATTATAACATTTGGACTCGGTGTTATACAAGACAAAGAATTGTTGTATTGCCTGTGGCTTTAGTCACAGGAGAACATTTTTGTTTAAAATTACAAAAGGAGTTAGATTTTCTTGTCCCTGTCCCTTCTTTGCTTTTTTAGATTTTCTTGTCCCTGTACCAGCACATCTTGCCCAGGGACATGGAATTTATCAGAAATTTGGAGGAATATTTGCTAAATGCCTCTTATTAAAGCTTTGACACTAGTAATGTTTACCTCCAATCCAGTCGTGTTTATCCAAAACCCTGGATCATACATGCTGGAACAGAACTTCTTGTTGTGTTTTCAGTTCCCAGTTCTCCTTTGTTCATTGCAGTTAGAAGTATCCCTCACCATAGTCTGACATTGCTGCTAGTGGTCCCAGCCAGGGCCAGGAATGCAAGAGATCACAAAATCAACTTTTAATCCTCCCCCACACATATAAAAATTGAATGGCTTTGGCTTGGAATTCAAATGAAGGCATGAGGCAGATCAGACTTGAGCCACGTTATACGTGTCTCACATTGTTAGTGCTGATCGAGAATGTAGTTTTAGAGTTTGGAAGTCAAAAAGCTGGTCCACATAAAGGGATGTAACCATGAGCAATTCTAGTATAGACAGACACTACTCTCAGAATTGTGTCTGCCCTAAAAATCAATGGGAGTTTGAGATGCACAGGCAATATCTTTTAATATTTCTTTCTCACTCCCACATTTTTGGTACCGTCTTAGAAATACACGGCAGCTATTTCTCTATAAAATCTCTCTCCTCCGCTTCATCTTTTTTTACTCCGATTTTGATGGAGCGTACCATGATTCTATCTTCTTTTGTTTGGGAGCTATCGTAGTCACTGAAACCCTGATCGGGCCACAAGAACATGTTCATTTAGATGCTTTAGCCCCTCCGATATTTTGTACACATTTTCCTTTTTATGCCATATGTTAACCGGCATATGTTGTTTTCCCTTATTATTTCAAAGGTTTGAAGATTTGGACTCTAGCAGCTATACCCCTTTTTGCAGTATCAAAACCATATGAGCCAGGTGGGTTTTGTTTCCCCTGGATGTCTCAGCCAAGGATATGATTAGGGATCCCAGGTAGAAGGTGATGAGATGGAGGATTGAAGAGGTAGCTGTGGGAGGAAGAGCTGGGTCTGGGGGTCGCACATCGAGGCACTGGCCTCAGGACCCGCAGGAAAGCTAAACAGGGAAGGAGAAGAAGCAGGGGAGCTCTGTGGAGAGAGTCATGTCTGCAGGGGTGAGCTAAATGGGGTCTACGTCTGATCTTACATCTGGGATACTGCTCTTCTGACACCACTTCTCACATGGAGCTGGGGAGCAGATTGTCAAAGAACCAGTTGTTTTTCAACCCAGCTGCCTCTTTTTCTTGCTGTGAAAACTGAGGTGGGGAAGCAAACCCGCCGGCCTTGGCTGCACGCTCTGCCTGTTAAGCCAGTGAGACACGCCATAAGACAACGACTTCCCTTTTGCCTCTGGTTACTCTCAGAAACATTAACCCCCAGAAACGGCAGGGGCTCCATCTTCTGCAAACATCTCAGAGGGGGAAGAAGAGCTCTGGGGACAATTATCCCCCAAATCAAATGCAGCTATTGGTAAAGACTGAGAATGAGACCAATCTAAAAACCAGGCATAATTCTATTTTTTTTCTCCCCACAAGCACACTATAGAAGGGAGGTCTGGCTGACCTATGGACTGATGAAGCAGCAGCAAGTGCCACATTGGACTGTGCGATAAACTAGACAATAGGTCCTCGAGCTGGAGATCACTCCATGAGAGGAGGGTTAAAAAACAAAAAACTAAGCCCCCCTCTATACTCCATTCATGGTCATAGATCTGTGTATGATCAGATCCCCAAGAGTTCAAGGCTGAAATAATGGTCACGTTGAAATAAATGGCAACATTCCCAGTGACTTCAGCGCAGCCTTGATTTAAACCCAACAGCCCAAGAATCCTGTATCCAGAAGTCACACATACATACAACCTTGCATCACGTGGGAGCTTATGAACACAGTCTAAAAAATTATAGTTAGTAGTATTTTTATACTATTTCATTGGGGTTTCAGCCTTTAAATACATGCTACTGTGTCACGAGCTGGAATACTATGTTCTGTTTTAGCCAACACATCCTAAGAATAATGCAGACAAACTGCAGAGAGAAAAGAACATCAATAAATATCATATGAAGTTTAGACTAGATCACGCATATTGGAGGAAAAACAATAAGAAATTAGCTTAATTTGAAGCAATGAATATTTAGATTGGATAACAGGGAAACTGTCTAAATAATTGGGTGGTAAGACACTTGAACATGCTACCTAGGCTGCTTGTATAATTTCTTTCGTATAAAGTGTTTATGAAAGCTATAGACATGTATCTACTGGGGATGACCAAGGTGCACTGATTTTTCCACGGTGCAGGGACTTTGGACTAAAAGATCTCTTGAGGTTACATCTAGACCCAAATCTATGATCCTGTTGCATTAAAGCTAGAAAACAGGTGATTCAACATGAAATATGTTGAGCAAAGCAACCTTTTGCTTTTAAGTTATACTCTTCATAATATTTCTAGAAATAAAACAAACTGGAGCTAAATGGAAAAATACTGGTGAAGCAATAAATTTGTCAGCCACAAAGGTGTACAGTATATAGATCAAGCTGTGGATACAGGCAGGCATTTGATAAAGATACAGAACAGAAGCCTTTGTAATTAAATAGCATCAGTTCTTAAATCATGGCCTCTGGAAAGCTGGCAAGTCACACAGTGACCCTCCTTGGTATGTAGCTGCTTCTAAAGTTTCCGAGCTGTTCAGAGTAAATACAAGTGTAGTATTTAATATGCGTAGCTAAAAAAAATGGAGTATAAAAGTCAGCCTATCTACCCCAGTAGAAGCCACCATTACACAAGAGGAAGACCCATGTTGACAACAGTGCTAAAAGCTAAAGGAAAAATGCCTGGTTCTTACCTGCCAATACTCTGACTTCTGCTTCATTTCCTGTTCTTGAACTAGCTGGATTTTTGGCAAGGCATCTGTAGATCCCACTATCCCCCATTTGAATTCTGCTGATTTGTAAAGCTCCAGAGGGTAAGACAACTATCCGGGTGTCACTGAGGCTAAGGGTCATGTCCTCCTGGTTTTTCTGCCAGTGTACTGTTGGCATGGGCTCTCCAACCACTTCACACTTCAACAACACGGTGTCTCCTGTGAAAGCTGTGACAGATTCTGTCTGGGAAAGAAACCTCAGTGGTCCTGAAAGGAAAAGAAGCAATTGTATAGTTACTGAAACGATAAATGCATGCTATTTCTGTACTGATTTGGATATACTTTATCATTCAATCTGATATTCAGAAAAGTGCTTTGAAGCTGCTGAAATGGCTGAGTGGCTGTCAGTATACTATTAATGGGTATAATTTAAAGAGAAAAAGAAAAGACGTGTTACTTGCAAACTACTTCAAGAGTAACTTCAACTACAAATCTGCTATACTGCAAGAGAAACTAGTCAGAGCAGGATAAAATTCAAAGGAAAGCTATGTTACATTTGGATAAGATTAAGAAAATGATGTTACTGCTGTATCTTTCCACTTCCTGGAATCTTTGTACCGAGCCACATATCATAACCTCTAAAATAACATGATCAGTGGAGACTAGGGAAGCCTCATGTGAATGTTAATATAAGGAAACTTGGTCATGATTCCTATAGTTAAATCACCTATTACAATTCAGGAGGAGAGATTCTTGAAATATAGTCTTTGCAAGCAGATTGGCATGCCTGCAGCCTTGCAGGCTAGCTTGATTCCCTTGGGAGCTCCTCAGCCAGTCCTTTCAACACGAACACAAACCTTGCACCAAACCAGCCAACTAGGGAACCAAGCTTTTAGCCCTTCTCTGAGAAGTCGGACAGGCCCTTTAGCTCTGGCCCACTCCTCAAGAGTGGCTTTCCTGCGAACAAGCTTATCTGGTTTCAGCATGACTCCTACTCAGAAACTGCTGCTTCCTTCCCCTGCTTTTCACTTTTTTCTCTCTCCCCTGTGTTTTTAACTGCTAGTGATATACCGCCCATTACCTAACCACCCGCTATTGGGTTTCTACAAAAATGCTGTCTGCTCCCTCTTATAGGGCCAGGCTGCCGTATAGTTTTCAGCCTTTGACATTGTCAACATGTAGGGGGTGCACACCCCCCAAGTTTGGCCGTGTACCCCCTGGAAGCGCCAGCTGCAAAACCGGAAGTGCCGGTGGAAGTGTCCTTCCGGTTTCACCGCAGATGGTTTTGACCTTGGTGATGACCACTGAGGGACATCCATTCCCCGGTCAGTGATCAGCCACTGGGGGACTCCCTGCCCTGCCAGCGATCTGGTTCCCCCCGCAAACTCAGAAGGCACCAGTCGCTCGTGGCTGTTGACATTTAGGAAGGCCAAAGACCTAGCAGTTAGGCCTGTGTGAGTAGGCAGCTATTCAATCCGGCTTCGGATTCAGCCACTTCAGATGCCAGGGATCTGATCTGGAGCTCTGGACTGGATTCCCACTTTGATCCAGCCGAAGAGGCTCCGAAGCTTCAGAGCCCCTTTGGAGATCTGGCCATACGGTATAATGGGGAATCAATTAAATATATGTAACTTTCTTGGTTTTTGTCTGATTTGGATGAAATTTGCAGGGATGGTAGCCTCTGCCAACTTTCAAGACGATCAGTGCAGGGGTTTGGGGGAAACTGTGCCCCAAATTCTTGAAAGAAAACTCGTGTCACATCTATGTGTTACAACACAGGGGGCGTGGAAACTGCAGGGGTGGTGGCCCCTGGTGAGGCCACAAAGCCTGCCAAATTTCAAGAAGATTGGTGCAGAGGTTTGGGGGGAACTGTACCTTGAGCTGTGGACAAGCAAAACTTGTGACATGGATAACACTGTGCGTGTTAAGGTGCAGCAGGGGGAAAAGCTGCAGGGATGGTAGCCCCTGCTGAGGCCATGAAGCCTGCCAGCTGTTGAGGAGATCAGTGCAGGGGGAGTCTGGGTTATGGGGCCCTGCACCTCTGGCTGCTGACAGACAAAACTCGTGTCGTGGGTGCTTGTGCAACCGACTGTCTCTGTCTTGGGGCAGCTGATGGTCTGTATTGATTCTTTCCTCTCCTTATTCTGTGGTTTTTTAGGTGTTAATCATTGCTAATTAACTGGTGACATTAGCTAGCAACTGTGTATTTTGCTGGTCCCTGAGTGAATCATGATTGATTGGTAACTGGTAACAGAGTAGCTTAGCAGCCAGGCCTGCAGTAGTTCCTCCCCAAAAGGCAGGTTTTGTGGCCTCAACAAGGGCCACCACCCCTGCAGTTTTCAGCCCGCTGTGCCTTAACCCACACATGGGTCATCTATGTCACGAGTTTGGCCTATCCTCAGCTTGAGGTGCAGTTTCCCCCAAACCCCTGCACCGATCTTGAAACTTCGTAGGCTTTATGGTCTCACCAGGGGCTACCAGCCCTGCAGTTTTCACCCTCCCCACCCCCCCACGTTGTAACATATAGACAAGACATGAGTTTTCTTTCAGGAATTTAGGGTGCAGTTCCCCTCGAAGCCCTGCACTGATCTTCTTGAAACTTGGCAGGCTCCATGCTCTGAGGCTACCACCCATGCAAGTTTCATGCAAATCAGACATAAAACAACAAAGTATAGATATTTCATTGATTCCCCATTATACCCTATGGCCAGATCTCTAAAGCGGCTCCAAAGCTTTTCCGAACTACTTCAAAAGCTCCGAACCAATTTGCAAAGCCTAACCAAGCCAGCACTTTGATCCAGACATGCAGCTTTGGACACCAAAGCATCTAAAGCTTCTCCAGATCTGAAGCACTGTCTGAAGCCTCACATAGCCCTACTAACTATAGGTCTTCTGCCGATCATACAAAAATTCCATTCAGCTTTGTCAAAATCAAAAAGTGCCATGTTCCTCATAAAATTACATTTCTGAAGAAAAATGAACCAAGGGCTAGGCTTCTATCCATAGATTCATAGGTTTATGGATTGTGAGGCCAGAAGGGACCTTGGACGATCATCGGATCCAGCCCCCTGCACCAAGCAGGGAAGATAACTGGGGGTCAGGTGACCCCAGCAAACTGACTGTCTAGTCTCTTCTTGAAGATTTCCAGGGTAGGTGACTGCATCACCTCTGGGGGGAGCTTATTCCATAGTCTGGACATCCTGACACACCACATCGACAGCAAGAGCATGCGCGTGCATACACACACACACGCTCTTGGTGTTTTACTGCACTCAGTGAGCTCTCGGTGCCTTAATGCATGCACACACACACATTAATTCTACTGCATTGAGAATACTCACGAGTGGCAAGAGAAGGACCACTCCTTCAAACACCGCACATAGCACTAGTAACTCACAGCAGCACTTTTGGGCTAACAGCTTTCTCCTTTTCCCAGTAAACATAAGATATGAACAAGGTGTTCACTTCTAGTGGTGGAAACCTCTGGGAAATTTCCATTGCTGGAAATCTTTTTCAGAGAGGAAGCATACAGGCATTCGGTCTGCAGCTGCCCACTCTCCCCTGCCTTGTATCTTTTCCCTACATAAGGATCATCCTGGTCTTTGGAAAAGATACGAGGCAGGGGAGAGTGGGCAGCTGCAGACTCAATGCCTGTACGTTCCCTTGCCCAGAAAGATTTCCAGCCCATTCCCCAGATAGGGTGTTTCTCCCATCCCAGGGACAGTTGCCTGGAGGGGAATGGAAGTGGGGAATAGAGGAATGGGAAAAGACTCCCCACATTTTCCCTAGACCAGTCACCCTGGTCTGAGAAAGGTGCAGGAAGCACTGGCCACTGTCCCCTTCTCTTCTGGTCTCTGGGAGACACAGGACTAACAGGACCATGTCCCCTGCCCATTCCTCAGATAGGGTTTCTCCCATCCCCTGCTTCATGTGTTGGTTTAAAGACTTGCCTGCACAACCTATGAAGAATAGAGGAACTTTCTTATGCTCCTGAAAAGAGAGTTTCCTGCTCTCTTAAATCTTAAACACCCTGTTCTGGGAAATAGCCAAAGAGCAGTAGGAGGCTGCTCCCCCCCGCCTTTCCTGGTCTCCAGGAAGGGAGGAAGCAGCAGTAGGGCAATGCTCCCTGCTTGTCCCCCAGCCTGGGTGTCTCCAGCCTGGGGGACAAGAGGGGAGCATTCCCCAGCCCCCCAACTCTTCCCATTCCCAGAAAGAATTTACCTGCCACTGCTTTCCCACCTCCATACTACACAGTATCTTATATTATCCTATATTAGTGGTCCTTTGTATTCATAATGATTGTAGCTATAGTACGTAAAGCATCAAGAATATTTGTCAGGAATGGCTAAGGTTTAGCTGATGTTGCCTTTCTGCAGCAGGAAGAGGGAGGGAAAGAAGCTAAATGATTTTTTGAGTTCCCCTCCTTCCCTGCTGACTATGATCCTATGATTTACAGAGTATTCTGCTTTGAACAGAGAAGGAAACAGCTAAAGCTCACCTGGGTTATTTGACAATTTGTAATTCTACCCAGCAAGTGAACCATGATCAGCTACACCCTTGTGTTCTCTACTGTAAAAAACAATACTGCTACTTTTGAAGTGAAGATATTATCACACAGGGTTTAACAGCTTTTCACCCTCAGCAAAGCAGATGAAAACCTGAAAAGTGGAAGCAGTAAAGACTTTCGATTTTTTTTTAGTTTTAATAAAAAAGTTAAGTTAAAAACAACTTGAGGAAAGATGTTAAAAGTCATGATCACATCCATACCAGCAGATATTTTATTTCTCTAGCAGACAAGGGATTTTGGCCCCTCAACCTATCTGTCAAAGTACTATATAAACGATGGATGCAGTTATTGTCAAAACCAGCTGGACTGTCTTCAGTAGCTCTCAGAGTAAGCCCAATAGTTGCCAGAATGGCAAATAAAATAAATATATAAGATATTAAGGCTGTACAAGATCTGTATTATGACTATAGTGCATATATACTAATTTTAGGTCTTCACGGTAACTGCAGAATCCTGCAAGAATTTTAGATACCTAACAAATAGCCATTGCTTAGCATATATCACAGGTCCACTTAGTGTAGGAATGAGCATGCTTCTTTTAATGTGGTATATGCTTTCTCCTGGCTCCACACAAGCTCTTTCATGGGTTCTGTGAAGGATTCAGATCCAGAAAGAGGTGAAGAAAAAAGGACAATTCAAAGATGCTATCCTAAGCCCATGAAGAAATGCAGCGCAACTTCGGACTTTATGTTCTGTCCTGTGGTAACAGGCCTCCTCAGCAAGGGTATATTGAGGACAGTGGAAGTGGAGATCGAAAGAGCCATATCTGCTTCAGAGGTGAAGTTGCCTAAACTGTATTCAGCTATATATGAACAGAGATAGCAAGAAATAGACTTTATCAGTAGGATTTTCAAAAGTACCTAAGTGATTGAGGAGCAATAATCCTAGCGACCTTCAATGGGATGCGTGGTCTTAAGTCCCATAGGGACTGTAGAAAATTCTGCCATGATATGGTTACAAATTAGTGCAATGTGTTATAAAAATGTTATCTGTAGGAGTTTAGAATGGCCACATTACTCAGGCGAGGCAAAGCCCAGACGTGAGTTATGCAGTCATTCCACAGCAGCGTCAATAAAACTTGTATACCACACCACTCAGGGCTGCCACACATGCTGTATGTGCCACATCTGGTTTAGAAAACCTGTTTTAGGGATTTTTTTTTTTTTTTTTTTAGAAAGCTTTAAAAAAATTGCTGGGATTTTTCCTCTTTCTCCATCTGTAAAGCTAGGGACCTTCATTGTCATGTGCCCAATATATATGAAATACACAGCTGGAGTCCCAAGGGAAACAAAAATATACCTCTCAAAACAGGTGCCAGTTATTTTGGATGATTTGATGTACTGAGATCTTGTAGGGCTTGAAGCCCGCGCTGTTCTTCTCGAAGAAAGGGATCTACCCATTTCCAACTGCTATGTACTAAGTCCTGTTCACAGTTCTCAAGGATGAAAGGTTTGGAAGGGGCCACAAGAGACATCTAGCCCAACCCACAAAATATCAGACTTAAAACTGCCACTGCTTCTCTACAGTTCTAGTAGGCTGGATTTTTATTTTAAAGCAGTTCTGGAGCTATTTAGAAGTGTGTAGTATTATACGCTGTCTCAGGAGAAAAGACTAATAAGTAGATGCTGAGACAGTCCAAAAGATCATCGCTATTACAAAATTACATTTCCGCGTATAAATTATAGACACGAGCATGAATGTGTAGGTAAGTATATACAACCATTGCAATATTTACAGGTAGTACAACCTGTTTATTTTGATAAACCATAGTTGATTTCCTCTATATTGCTATGCTAGTTTTAAAGCAATACTAGAAATAAAGCACTGCACGATTCAGGTTCATAACCAGGCACAGTTTTGGACCCACAGGGCTGCCTATCGTCTAGTGACTGTCTCAGCATGTTATGCAAACCCCTGCTTAAAAGCTCTAATCTGTAAATGGCACCCATCTCTGATTGGTAGCCTATCAGAATTCCCATCTTTCCCTATAGGAAGTCTAATTATTAAGCAATTAAAGTTCATTTAATAAAAAGGCTTATCATTTGGGGGACAGACCTTGGGGTCTGAAACATGCTTAGCTATTAAATATTCAGCAATTTAGTAACACTCCGAACAATTCCCTAGAGGAAAGCTGCTTTAAATGCTTTGTTTGTTTCAAATTAAAGTCTGCAAGGTTACTTAACATCAAGGCAAGACCTTTTTCACTTTCAATTCCCATAATAGCTGAAGGGCAGGGAACTAAGGTAATGAAAAGGAGCTATTTACTTCTGCTAGATTTAGGCAATACCAAAGAGAACAAGTAAGACTGGGCCTGGAATAAACCTCCTCCTAATTAGTTGTCTTTGTTGTGCTGGTGGTGATGCATGCACATTTTACACTTTTACTGTCCCATATTTTTATTTTTTTATCTTTGTTATCAACTTTCCAAATTAGCTGAGCCAGAGGGGCAGCAGTAAAAAAAAAAAAAAGCCAGGGAGGGGAGGGACCACAGAAATCCCTATATATTTAGTATCTTGTATCTATATCATTTCAGTTTCTGGCATTTAAATTTCACAGTGTAAAATAGATCACTACCAGAGAATACTCATACAAGCACCATAAAGGAAAACTCTCGGTATTTCAGGAGCTGGCGATGGTGTGTCTGTTAAGTGGCACTTTTTTCACACACTTATTCTGCTAAATCAATGTGACAAAGTAGGGTTATTGTGCTCTTGGAGAGGCTGCCTTTTTCTAGACAAAATATAAAGTAGTAGTTCTAGCTGTTTTCAGTCATCACAGATGCTATGGCACCTTTCCTCATACCGTCCTCTGAGAGTAGGAGCGTTAGCAACTTAACTTCAGTAGCTGAGCCAAATTCTCCTTCGGGTAATTACTTTCTGCTCAACTAAAATAATGTTCACCTCTGAAGTTTCAGAGCTACAACATTTTTCTTTACTGCCCATCTTAATCCCTTGTGAAGAAGTATAGCTCTGCTCCCCCTCCCATGGTACACACAGAGAGTTGTACTGGAGTTGTTCATGATGGGAGCCTGAAAGTCTCTGTTTGAATTCCAGTTTGGTGTTAATGACTGGCAATTCAGTGCACAGTGAGACAGTATCCAGCAGAAGGTCTAGACCTATATGTTGGCTTGTGGCTAAACAAAGGTAATTCAGAATTAAGGTTAATTTGTAATAGTACAGCAAATATGCTTCCCTCTTTTTGTTGTAAACCCCATCTTGCAAAACTGGAGGCAGCAAACCCCAGGGGAAGAAATAATGTTGATAAAAGGCTTCTGGTAAATCTATATAATTTAGATTTCTGATTTCAGTGAACCTACTGGGAGAAAACTGAAGTTAATAATATACATTTAAAAATACTTTTATAATGGAAAGCTAACCAGAGAAGTTCCTCACCATCACTACAATACAGTAATTTTTACTCCATTTTGCCAACCTGATTAGAAAGGTTCACTAAGCTTTTAAATTGTCCACTAATATATATATGTATTTCTAGGCTATTTTATTATATATATGCAATTCATACACAGAAAGCATAAGCACATATAGTTTACATGCAAAAATATGCCTAACCAGACAGCAACAAATGGCCCTGAATAGAAAGAGAGGATCTGCCAGTCTCACAAAAGCATGGGGCGGAAACGGAGCGTTTCAGGAATCTGGCTGGCTAGGGCAAAGATACAGCAGGGCACATGAAACAACTACATCGTTGTGTGAAGCTACATACTCCCTGTAGAGGAAAAACTCAAATCACTGCTTAAGTTTTCCCTCTGTTACACTCGAAGCTTTTCATTCTGCTAGGCTCCAGATCTTATTTCAAGAAACAGGTTTTGTAGCAGCTGTAACAGTGTTGAAAGCTTTTCAAACCTAATATGCAAAATCAGATCCTGGAGGAAAGAGTTGCTTGACTGGCTCTACAACCCTACTTCCTAGGTAGCCCCTTTCCTGTTCTACTGAATTTTATTCAGGTTCTGCTACTGTACGCGGAACCTTTCAGTCAGGCTAATCCTGGGTGACTAGTCATATTTACAACACAAACCAAAATGTTCCCGTGGACTCTGCTAGTCCCCCTTCTCCCCTCTGATCCCCCCTGCAGACCCCACTTGCCCCCTCCAATCCCCATATTTGGGCTACCCTACTGCAATGAATAACTCAGGAAAGAGTCATTGCAGTAACTTATTTCTTGCCAGAGCCAGAAATGATATAGATACAAGTGACTTATTTCATTCCCACACGCCTCCCAGGAAACAGTTGCAGCCTCACCCTGCCTCTAACCAGTGTGCCACCATACAGCCCCCCCTCTGTCTCTTTTACTCTGAGTAGTTGTGGGTTTGAATCCCTAGGAACAAAGCCACCCAGTACAGGCTCCTAGGGAGAGGTACAGCTTTATTGGACAGACTGGGAGATGAGCAGAAAAGCATTACCAGGAATACACTATAGACAGGATAATTGGAGAAGAAAGCCCATTTTGATCAGTGGGAGATAAAGGGTTGCTAACACCTATGGAGCAAAGAGACTAGAAGGAATCAAGTAGATAATAATGAACTATGAATTGATGCCCTCAGCTCTGCCTGAAAAAGAAATGCTGTGTCCCTGCAGGAAGGTTTGTTTTAAACCTTTAAAGTTGAGGAAACAAAGGAGGTGCAATTGCAATCCTGCCCCGCACTTCTCCTGAATCCACCTGCCCTACCTTCTGCCTGACTTCAGAGTGACTCTGTAACTTGAGGTCAGACGGTTAGTCAGTGGCCATGCTGCAATCTGAACCAGGATTTCCCAGGTTCCAGCCTCCCTGCTAGACTGTTTGTCCGGTATACAGGAATTGTGTGGGGATATATGTTCTGATCTTCAGAAGCTGAGAGAGAAATTCTAGGGCCATTCAAGCATCAATCAAGCTTTTGTTACATTCTCCATTTTTAATGCAGTTAAATGAAAAGAGGAAAAACAAGGAAGGCAATAAGTTTAGACTCTATTAGTTTATATAAACCCATGTGAGAAATTACTTTTGGCAACAAAATCCGGGAGCCATCTGTCCGTGGTCACCAATTATCTACCGGCACTCCATTTTTTTTTTTATTTTGTTATCATTTTAACTGATACCCATTATGTTTAATATTAATTGAACACAGGCCAAAAAATATCCACTTGACATGTTTTACTGATGTTCCTTTAGCAAATGCCTCATTGTTGTGCCATCCCGGAGTGAGTGATACTACTTTCTGCCAGGAGGGAAAAAGCAGCTTAGATGTTTTCAACCCAATTCATCCCAACCTCAATGCCAAACAAAGCATTTGGACTCATTTCAGAAGAATGATACTGCTTTAGGTATCTGCAGTCTACATATTTCAGAGTGAAAGAGTCATTTCTGCAATTGGCGTGCAGGATTAAATCACTGTAGTAGAGGACAGATATTCATATCTTTGCCTCTACGGCTAAATACCGACATTGAAAAAGCCCCTGGCAGAAAGCACTCTAACTATGGCACTTTACCAAAAGGACTGTAAGTTAGAGCACATTCAACCAAACAGACACGGGCTGTTCGGGAGGGAGGGGGTCTCAATACCTGCCTGCACTGGCCAAGGCCAACAGGTGGGGGGCACTCCCACACACCTCCCAGGAACCTGCAGGAGTGGCTCCCCCAAGCCCTGCCCCTGCCAGCTGGAGACTGGCAACAGCCACGGAGGGAGAGGAGAGGGAGACCCGCCCATTGCATGGACCCAGCCTGTCCCCCCAGACCCCAGCCAGCAAGCTTGGAGCAGGGCGGGGGGGGCTCCCTTCCCCAAGCTGAAACCAGTGGCAGTGACATGAGTTCCCTGTGCCACTTTTCACTGTGCTGGGAGCTCTGGTAGGGGCAAATGGAAAAGGAGCCTGCATGCCAGGTTGCGCCCCCACCCAGCTTCTTAGCTTGGGTTTTGCCAGGGGCCAAGCTGGGCCCATCTATAGCAGGGGGCTCCTTTTCCACCACCCCCCACCAGAGCTCCTAGCATAATGAAAAGCAGCACAGGGAGCCTACACTTCTGCTGCTGGCTGCAACTGGGGGCAAGGAGACCCTTTGCTGCATGGAGGCCCAGTCTGGCTCCCTGAGATGCCAGCCAGCAATCTGGGGTGGGGAGGGTGCCGGGAAGGGGGTTTCTTTCCTCCAGTTGTAGCCAGCAGCAGCAGCACAAGTTCCCAGCATCACTTGAGCTGCACTGTGAACTCTGAAGTGGGGGGCATGGAAAAGGAGCCCATCTGCCATGGGGGGACCCATCCCAGCCCCTAGCAAAACCCAAGTCAGGAAGTGGAGGGGAGTTGAAAGGGGGGTGACCAGCAGCAGTGCTTCTTTTCCACGTAGACTTCCCCATCAAAGTTCGTGGCATGGCAAAATGTGGCCTGGGGAACTCACGCTGCTGCTGGATGGCTGCAGCTGGGGGCAAGGAACCCCTCTGGCAATGCTGTGGCACACTATGGGGCTGGGGTGGCTGTGGGGACAGAAACCCCCCCATCCCATCCACCCCAGGCCAGGCTGTGGCTCACAGCTGACTAGTATCAGTGGGTATCACTGACTCAGTGACAGCTAAGGGGGCACAAGCAGAACAGACAAGCTGTGCCTGAAGTGCCAGCTATGCCTGTGAGGGGACCCTGGGATGCAAAGAAACGAGACCTACCTTCAGGTGCAATGGATGTGGCATAGGTGTGCAAATAAGCGCTTTAAGCTGAAGTGCTTTAGTCTGATAAGACATTCATCCAGGGTTAACTTAGAGAACGATCTACCATTTTTAAAGTGCTTAAAGAGATATGAATATTGGTTCTGTTATGGCTTTAAAATGCTTTTTGCACATTTAATGCATGTTAAGAGCAATGTTTGTACTTAGTCTCCATTTCCAATCATTATACAACCCTAAAAATTTCACCTTGAAGATTTAGAGTGTTTGGGCATATGTAAATGAAACAGGACCCTAAAATTGAAGCGGCGGGTTTTAAAAAACGCTGCTTCAATTTCGGGCTGATTAAATCTCCGTGTCATGCACACACCCTGCACTTACCTGCCTCTCCAGGGGCAGGAGGGGAAGGGAGGGGAAGTGGTCGGTGGGTGGAGTGGTCCCTGAGCTGCAGCGGTGGAAGGGGCTGGTGCTTCCCTCCATGGCAGTGGCACCCCTGCCCCAGGTGGCCCCCTCCTTGGGCAGTCCCGGGGGTACCACACTAGGCCCCTGTGCTGCTCAGGCAGGCAGGCAGGCTCGGGGAGGAGAGGGGAGGCATGGAGATCAGACTTGCCACTTTTCTTGGGCAGACCCTGCTTTCCTGGGCTCCTGCCAGGTTTTCTACAGGGCTTCCTGCAGAGCCCTGGAGCTGCACGGAGCCCAGTGTTTTGCTTTGTGGCTGTAGAGGCAGCAAACTAAAATGCCTCAAAGGAGTTTTAGTTTGCTTCACCCCAAACCATTTAAGGCACATTAATGCCACCGAATTTCCTGCAGTGGCTGGAATTAATGTCCAATTCGCCACTGAGGTGTGCAAACACAGACACCATTAAAGTGACACAAAAGCATTTAGCCCACTTTAAGGTGTTGTACACACACCACCTCTTATTTCATCTACACACAGCCTTTGTCAAAATGCTATAGAGGCTGCATAACTTAAATCCTTAACACTGCATGTTTACTTCTCCATCACTAAAGTAAACCTCTTACAGAAGAGTATAGCTAAAGAAAATTCAAACATAAGAACCAACTACTACTCTTCATCTCTGGAGGTGTATTGAGAAAAAAGTTTTCTAGCACAATGTAGCTTGGAAATAGATTCAGTGTTTCTATTGCTGTTGTGTCATGAAGTGGAAAAAATTATACAAGATGCTTCAAAAATGATTACACATTCCACAGGTGACATTTTCAAACATGACTCAGGATTTTAAATGACAGCCTCTTATCCCAACTAGTGTTGTGCCATGGCCTAGCCAGCGGTGGGTGGGAAGAGGTATTTATTTTCCTGCAGCCACCCCAACCCCATGGTGTGCCACAGCCTTGCCAGGTGGGTTTTTTTCCCCTAGCATCATCATTCATCAATGAAACTTCAGGTGCCTATGCCTTAGATCTTCAAAGAGATTTTAGTGCGAGTTAGATGCTTAAATACTATTTGGAAACTAAGTTCAGATTAAAAAGTGGCTTCAGGTACATAAAGGAAGACTTAGGTGGAATTTAGTCACTTACTTCCAAAACTGAAATCCTTATACCCTTCTTTAAACTGTTTTCTAACCCTGGAGTTGTCTATGTGTCATTGCAACTCACATTTTACCATAAAATTCTACAGGCATCACACTTTCTGCCTCTATATGTGCTCATAAGTACCCAGGCCTGACAGGGCCAAGCAGACGGGCACATATATCATGCCTAGGGCACATATATCATGCCTAGGCCGCACCAGAAACCAGAAACTAAATGCACAGACAGAAGTGCCACTCTCCAGTCTAAGTCATAGCACTACACAGAAAGTACCATGAGTTAGATTGATCTTCCTGATTCAACAGACATTACCTGTTGGGGTGGGATGGTGGGCGATTGAGCTCCAATTTGGAGCCCATCCAGGGAGGAAGGCTGTGTCTCTGCAGTCTCTTCCTCTAGTCCTGCCCCACTCTTTTGGCCCCAGTGCTGTCTCAGGACAGTAGGGGGAAAAGGCAGGGGAGGAAGGTCCATTCTGGAGTTTGCACAGCCTGTGCTGGAGTGGAGGGGTGAGTGGATTGGTGCCCCCCTGCTCCCCAAAGGTGGGGGGGGGCTCCAATCCATCCACCTGACTCTGTAGGGCAGGCTGGGTAACCCCCAGAACGATCCATGAACCCTCTACTCCCTTCCCCCCTCCCATTCTGAAGGCAGCAGTAGGAGCAGGGTTGGGCTGTATCAGCCCAGCCCTGCTCCTGGCTCACACAGACACAAGTTAAGAAAAGCTCTCCACTCACTCTGGAGTGCCTTCATCTGAACTCTCATGTAATGAGGGTTCACACTGTCACAGGACTGTGCACTTGTGTCAGGTCACAGCTGTAGGACACTTTCAGGGGCCAGACTGGGCAAACATTGTCACTTCTGCATGCACTCTCCGAGTTCCTGTGTTAAAGACCCCTGTGGGACTCAATCCAGCACGTGTACTCAGAGCACACTGACAGCAGGAAGTTCCTCACGAGATACAGCGGCAGCTGCCACTTTCTTTTAAAGTACAGTTGGATGCTGAGCCAATGTCTCCCTTTTATACAATAGTGTAGTACATTTATTCAGGATTTGTAGACCAAAGTTCAGTTCCCTCCACTAACTGTGCAGTTGCAAACCCACAGCCCATGCTTCTTCAATCAAAACTCTAAGCATCGCATGTCTTCAAGAGTTTTTCAGCCCCTCATGCTTAAGTTGGGCCACTGTGAAGAAAAGCAGGCCACAAAGAGATGTCCCTAAGCTAACTGAGTATATAAACTAACTGAGTAAGAAATGCATAAGCTTCTGTGAGCACAAGCTTATTTTATAAGCTTTTTTTGCTCACAAAAGCATATGTACCTCTGATTCAGTTAGCTATCTATGGGACCACTCTACTCTGCCTTCTGCTTGATTTCAGACTAACACAACTAACTAGCTCTCTCCATAGAGAAATGAAGTCATTAATCCAGAGAGAAGAAGAAGGAGCACAACTCTTTAGTCTAGTAGCTAGGGCTTAAAAGGACATTTCTAGAGATTTGGGGCCACAGCCACCAAGGAGTTTATGGTTGTTTTGTGCCATGCAGTTGATGTAAAGGAGTCACTCTCAAAGCACAAATGCCCAACAGAGATGAAAATCCGCACCCTTTGCCACTGGCAAAATTCCAGTTTCAACATTGTAATCCTCTACTAACTTGGTAGCAGGGTCTGTGAAGAAGCCTAAAGCACTGAGAAAACCTAGAGGGCTGGGCAGCTAGTGGCAATAAGGTCCGTGCTAGCCAAGGAATCAAGGAAACCAAACTTGTTCTCTGAGGCCTGTGTACCTACCACAGGAAAAAATATAGCCTCCTTTTCCCCTGAAAATACACTTTCTTCCCTGGTGCCAATTCAGATTTTTAAAACAACACACATTTTAAAATCTAATCTACTTGTCACTCTCTGTGCTGATTGTTTACTTGATGCACTAAACTCAGCGTAGCCAGTAGAAATAGGATAGTTTTTTCCACCTAGGTATTTATGCTGCAAGGGACTTTTCAATGAGAACTGTATCTCTTTATGGTTAGTTTATTCTGCCTTTGACAGGTTTTTTTTTCCCCCAATTCAATGCACTAGCGGAAAGCTGTTGTATTTGAGTTTCTGATACTCTGGGGATACATCCAAAACAAAAACTTGGTTGGCCCCTCTAAAAGAAGGTAAGCAGTGTAATACAGAAATTAGTTTTTAAAATTGGGTGACACTCAGTTCACAAAAGTCAATGGAGTCCAAAAAGGTTGAGCACCAGTGGTCTAAGGCTATCAAGAGATGTCACATTTGTCCCGGGAGAAACCATTTTTTCCTGGGATAAGCTCTAAAAAAGGTTCACAGGATAAGAAGCGCTAACATTTCTTTTTCTGGGACATCACAAGATGCATCTGAACAGCTGTCATAGGATTGCATCACTGAATCAATGGCAGAGGAATCATTGCATTCAGACACTTACTAAACCCTGACTGGAAGGGCATTGTGTGCAACATACCCAGCCCAGAACTTTTCTGTTCCAGGACAAACACAGGCACAATTTATCCAGCAACAAATGCAACATCTGTTGCTAGACTAAGTTTCAAAGTCCATAGCTGGATCCAAATCCAAGTCTTCTCAAGGATCATCACGAACTAAGAACAAAGCCTTTTGCAGCCCGTTCAAAAAAAAGCAGACCAAGCAGGCTATGCCTGCCCTGATAGCTGCTGTTCGTTCAGGTCAGAGTGTTTCTGATTCATAGCAATCTATAGCATATGTATTTTTAAAAATGTGGAGCTTAATTCTTGCTGATGTCTCAAAATGGAGCTGGGAAAAAAACCACATTATATATTCACAGTGATGAAACAGTATTTTCCAGGGACTCCACATGGATCCAAATTCCTGTGAGCACAGCTACCTATCATTCGGCCTACCCGAACTGCTAACTTGCAGAGACAATACACCTGTAAAGCGGGTAAAAATAAATGCTACGTTTCAATTTTATTTTCCACAAACAAGCCCACATATCAGAGGATGTAAATCTCTTCGTCTTCCTGTTAGCATTTCTTGCCGGGGTGCTAGTGACTTGAGGCCAAGGACTGGAGTAGGCTTCCAGCCAGTTACCAATGAAACCATTTCATCTGCTTCTCAAACTGGAAGCAAGCCTGAAAAAACCTAACAGGCCTTTTACTGCTGAAGAATCTAGAAGAGGTCATATTTCAAAATCCCTAATTAAAAACAATAAAAATGGAGGCTTTATCATCATCTGAGTGCAATGCATTTGCATTTGGCTGGTGTTAATATAATTTACCTTATTAAATTCAAAACTCAGCTCTTTGGAGGCAGGACTGTTTTCTTAAGTGACAGCACAGCAAGTAGCAACGAGGCCTCAAGTTGGACTGAACTCTTGTGGGGCAACAATAATATTAATAGTACATATTTGTGATTCTTCATGTTTAAAATATTTAATTTCAGAATCACCCTGAGAAGCCCCTTGGAGAAATTCACCTCCTTTGCTATATACATGAAAGCTCTGTGTCAGGCTACTGATGTATCAACCTACATTCGAGTTGAATCGCACACAGCTGTTCCCCATTATATTCCCTCATCTGGGCGATGCTTAAGAAAATCTCCAATTCTCTTCTTGAACAGTTAGATAAGAGAGGTACCTCACTGCAGAGAAAGAGATGGTGCATAATGCGACATCCCTTGGCCTCTGTGGATGAGGCATCGCTTCTGGACTGGTGTAATTAGCTTCCACGGCAGACTTGTAGTATTTTCATGGGGCAGCAGCTGCCGAAGCTGAAACCCCATTGAACCAAGTCTTCAAAACACGAGGAACTCAGTATACAAATGTAATCTACAGTGGGAGACAGTACTAGTCTTCCCAGCAAGCCTAATAAAGGTCATTGTGATTTATAAAACCAACATACAGGAAGTTATACCAGTCAAACCTGCTCATCTTGGCTCCAGAATCCAGCCCCGAATCTTCTTTGAACAGAGCTTTGAGACTTCTTCAATGCATAATTGTAACAAGAATGATGGTTTACTCCTCAGTGATATCAGGAGGCATGCCTCATCTGACAGACCAATTCTGCTGTGCCAAAAGTCAAGTCCTCAGTGAAAGGATGGACAGAGGGTTGCTGTTATAACTACCAGTTTGTTACAACTGGACTAGAAGACAGGGAAATGCTTGTATACCGTCCTCTTTCATCCTGTAGCTTGGAGCAGGCACCATTCTGTTCACGTGTTGGCAAGAGGCTAGAACATATCATAAATGACTGATGATGAAAACCACGCCAACATGCTTGTTCTCTGTCCATGGTCACGATATCTCCAAAAAAATATAAAAGGAAGTTCATGGCTGACAACTCTGCTCTTCAGGCACAGACGACATAAAGATTATCTGTTCTGAAGACAGGCTTCTCAGGGGTTATTTCCAGACAATGGAACACAAACCCAAAAGAACTGAGGACCATTGCGACTCGCGCCGTCTTCAATCCTAAGTGCAAGGTCCAACACTTTCTACTTGGCCTTCTCCAATATAACCACATAACAGCAAATACATATGCTCAGGGTGCTGAGGTCTGTGTGGAAGAAGGTACAGAAGCCATTGTTCAAGGGGCTTCAGGACATGAGGCTGGAAAAAACCGTGGAGCTGAGAGGACCACATACAAGGGAGTTAGTGCATCACACTAATGCAAATGTACCCAAGCTACTATCAGGAAGTTTATGTTTTCAGAGTTGCTTCAGTGTGGTTCCAACCATCACAGCTGTCGTCTTGGAAAACTTCAGGCTTCCTACTTTGCAGTTCCTCAGGACCCACGTTATATTATTACTGACACAAAGACTAACATAATGTTAGGAAACTAAGTTTAGATACACTGCAAAACTGTGGATGTTGACAGAAATCTCTTGACTCTGCAGATGTTACACTGGGAATGTCCTAAATAATTCAAAATGATCAAACCAACATGATGCCTATAGAAGTTTTATTTAAAACTACAGGATTATGCAGTCCTTTTTGAAGTCTTCTCTCCTTCCCTCCACCTCCCCCCAACTTTACATAGCATTGCCTTATTTAAATCCCAATGAAAATACTGCGAGAACAGTTGTTTTGGTGAAGTTTTAAACACTGCTGATTCTCAGGCCGAAAAAGAAGCATATGCTTAAGTGAAAGCAAATTAAGTTTCGTCAAACCTGTAAGGTTCATTTACATTCTGAGTAAATATTTAGCAGGTCTTCATCCTTTATTTATTTTATAGGCATTATTGTAGAACATACTACAGTAGTATCTGGATGCCTCACAAAGTTAAATGTATTAACCCCAATATTTACTTCTGAGATGGGAATTATTGCTGTTTTCATATAATAGATGAATGACCAAGATGACAGAGGAACTGTAACAATGTTAGGAGCAGAATGTAGAAGGCCTCAGTCCCTGCCTAGTCTCTTAAAACAAAGATTGAGATACTTGTAGTAAGTAGCAGCCATCCAACGTGGGGAAGAACATAGGCTAAAGGAGTGCATCTGAGGCATTAGGCCAACGCAAGGATTCAACTCCTGAGATTGGCTCAAAAATCATGCAATAAACATACACATATTATTTATATTTGGGTTCTTTTTTGGTTGCCGTCCACTTCTGGAGCCTCTAGATTTCACAGTCTGAAGCTTCTTTCACACTATGAGGGCTAAATTCTTCCCATTGTATTTTCCAATGCCAGCTGAGATTATTACTTAAATTACATGAATCTATCAGGAAATGCTGCAAGGGAAATGCCAAATATCACATAAATTGTGATAAAACTAAAGAATTTGGAAACTCTAGGGGAAAGGAATATCGTGTACATATAATCCACAGCAAAATATTACAGGGATGGATATGTAAGAAATTGTCATCATAACTGGACCACTACAGCAAGAACTGTTGTAATAACAATCGAATGCCTTATGTGCCAACACCATTTGCATATATTATCTATCTAAATGTACTTTCTCTACACACAAGATTTCATCAGCATTTTTGTTTTGCTTTGTTTTTTGCAAGTTATTAGCTAGTAAAAATTATCTATCAACCCCTGAGAAATATGCATCTTGCTTAAGGAGGCAACTAAAGATAGGGAGTAATTTGGCCTGGCAGATTTACTAATTTATCTTCAGGCTACTGGAACGGTCAAATCACATGCCATATCTTTTTACAAGACAAATTTGGTAAAAGCTTATGTACGTTCTGCCCTGAAATATAGTGCAATAAATGAACTAACTGAGCACAAAGTTCTCTATATGGCTATTAAACAGCAAGAAATGCAGATAGAGTCAAATATCAGCTTGAGAAACGCAGACCTGATCAGCGAAGTATTGAACATTAGCTGACATAACTCAATTACTACTTGCAATTGTGTATAAGTAACTATTCCTTATTATAGCTATTTGTATTACTGTCACTTTTCCAGCTGTTGGGTGCTAGATGAACGAGTCAGTTTTGGTTCCACACAACATGGGCATGGGGTGTTTTGCATGCAAGTACAATGAATAAGCAAGTCAGAAAGTGAATGGGTAGTCAATGCCCCACTGGTAAAAATACCAAAGCACAACCACAAATGACCCCCATCCAAATGTAGCAGTCATGACTGAAATATGAACATGCAGCTTAGTGACTCCTTTGCATGCTAAAATGTTCTCAACCATAAGCATTACTCAGTACCATAACAAGGAAATTTGGCACCTGGGGCAAGCCTTCAGCAGCAGCCCACCCTCGCCCCACACACAGATCTGGGGGCACCCCCCATGTTTGCCTGGGAGTGCATGCAGTGGTGGGAACCGCCCTCCCTGTCCCCCCAAATGAGCCCCCCACCCTGACCAGGTTATTTTTAGCATCTGAGCCTCCCACTCCCTGATGAACATCCCTGCCCTAACCCACCAGCATGCATCCATGTGAACCCACTAGCTCCCCCAAATCCTTAGTTCCTGGCATGGCTCCCAGCACTGGCAAATGTCAGCGAAAGTGGGAGTGATCGTAGATTTATTCCCGGGAATGTCTGCACATACCGACTAGAGACAGAAAACATGGTCTACCATGCAAAGAATCCACTGCGCACTTCTACATGAGACGTTTATGGCAGAGGTGCCTAATTAGCTCTTCAGTAAAGTCTTAGCATTTACACGTGTAGCCCTATTAGGCTGCAGTATATTAATAAACACTGCTGTAGTTCTAAACACAAGTGCTATCCTGTACCAATGTTATTTAGTGTACCGCAATGCACGTGTAGATGCATGCAGGGCTGGCTGGGGCATGATGGTGCTTCAGTGTGGGGGCTGTTTGCCAGCTAGCCCTGCACTGGGGCACCCTCATGCCCCAGTGAGCCCCTCCAAAGCACAGCAAGCTGTGTTGAAGCAGCCCTGGGCTGGCAGACTGACCCCACAAGCTCCCTGCCACCCAGGGCTGCTCCAAACTGGATCAACATGCTGCTGTGCCAGGTGCATATGTATACGCAGCACCCAGGAGCAATAAACTCCAGGGTTAGCTGCACCAGAGTTTATTCGTTTGCATGAACAGCACATATAGACATGCCCACTGGCTCCCAATTGAAAACCTATGCACTAAGAGTGAAATATTGCTTATTAATACAAAAATTCCCAGGAAGTTAAATGCTATCGACTTTATTAGGATGCAGCTTTTACTCTGGTTCCAGTTTTCTTGTTCATATCCCCAAACTGGAGAGGGAAGCTCTGATGACACAATAGCTCATTCTAGAAAAGCTTAGCTCTTCTCTAAAATAACAGTAATAATAATGTCTGGAAAACCAATGTCTCTTAAAATGCACCAACCTGCCAGGGTTATTCTGGTTGAAAACTGTAGCATTGTTATGCTTTGCAGATAAATCAGCAGTAGCCTTCAGCACCAATAAGTAACATGAATATTTTATACCGTAGCATGTCTGACTTCAAGTTTAGTTTTTATCAATAGCTCTGGATGGGTTACATAAAATTGAATTGCCCCAGTGAATTCTTTGGCATTATGTTTTCTGTATTCTTAGTCTCACTCTCCCACTTATTTATGACTGCACAGAGGATATTACACCCAATGCTTGCATTTCACTACTCTATATATCAGGATTAGACAGGGATATATTGTAGCATTGCTAAGTTTGTTCAGTGCAAAATAAGGGAAGCAACATGACAGAAAAAGTTAGGCTGCTTTGACAATTCAGAGAAGAAGAAAATAATCTGCTTTTATTATACGGATCCCTCTTCTCCTCCCAAAGCCAAGAGTAGCATTAGTTTAAAATACCTTCTCAGCAGCAAAGGGTACTAAGCAGTAATAATCACGAGTAACAAAGAGACAAGAATGGGAGTAGGTAATAACTGGTAGCATCTGATAATTGGTGCACCCATATAAGGTGTCTTTTCTTCTTAAAAAAAAAAAAAAGGATTCAGGAAAAGCAGCCTGACCCAGTGGTTACTGCATAATACTGAGACCCTGATGACGTGAATTCTGTCTCAAGTCCTATCACCGGCCTCTTTGGTGATCCTGAGCAAAATCACTGTCTCACTCTTTATTTCCCCATCTATAAAACAGAGATAAAGTCACTATTATGAAATGCTTTGAGATCTAGTGTTGAAAAGCACTCATAAAAGGCAGGTACTGTTATTTTTAAATTCTACATAGGTTCTCAAATCATCACAGTACAAGTAGTAACTTGGCACATTCCAGTAAGGTAACATAATTAACCTCTGCCATGCGATTTTTTTTAAAATAAAGTAATTATTGTAACACATTTGGAACTTCACAGTTGTAGCTTTGCTGCTCGCTATGATCGCTGGAATAGCAAAACATTTTGAAGTGTTGGTTATTTACCGGTAAAACACAGACCCTTCAGTTTAAAGTAGTTCCAATTTTCTACCCCAGACAGAAAGAAAAATGGATCTATAGCAGGCGAGGCACCAGGGGTTGCTGTGATGTGGTAGCCTCCACCTTGCTTGGCTCTTGCCCTCACCTCTCAGTGTCCCCACCATGGTTCCTTGCCCATCCTGTCTTGTACAGCTTGATGAGTGGAGGCTGCCTGCAGAGGCTGGTGAGCTTGAGCTGCCCTCTGTTTCTCTCAGCCATTACTCTCTCAGGTCCTACTTGCCTTAAGGGCTAAATTCATGGCCTCCTTCTGTCCCTACAGCCATGCTCATGCCTCGCAGGTGTTACTCTGTGCACTGTTCTGGCCCTTGTGGACACCTCAGACCTCCTGGCATTAGCCTTCCTTTCCCTTGGCTGCAGATCTGCACTGATTTGGGCCCAGCTCTCTTGGTCTCAGTGTCTCTAGGGCCCTGGCCCTACGGTCTCTCACTTTGGGCCACTCTTTAACCCTCAGGGCACCTGATGCAAAGCTGGGCTGCACTCAATGTCTCCAGCTCTTAAGAGAAAAAAAAGAAAAGAAAGAAAAGGCTCTGGTCCTTGACCTTGGGCTTAGCTGTTTGCCTCTACAACCTTAGCCCTCTGGTCCTTGATCCCAGCTACACTGCCTAAAGCTAGCTGCTCTACCAGGCACTTCTCCATGGCCTCCAGACCTCCCCAGTATCCACAATCCCATCTCCCAGTATACAGCTTAAATGACGATATAAGCACAAGATATAGTTTCCAACTAAAAGTCTACCCAGCTCATCTCTACCAGGTTATTGCCTCATTCAGCCCATTGGCTTTCCTTAGATCCCCGTGGGCAACTCGAGGGAGCAGCTATTCCAGCTGCTGCTGGTATCTCCCACAGGAGCTCCTCACCCTTCAGCGTGTAGGGCCAGACTACAGGCTCTGGCTCAGGCCCTGGGTTTATGTGCCTGGAAGCCATGCCCCCTTTTGGTCACATCCTTCCCAGCCATCCACAGGGTTTTCTTTGTGAATCAAAGACCAGCCTACTCTCCGCAGCTGTTGCCCCACGTAGCCAGCTGTGTCTTCTTAAAAGGGGCAGGAGCCTGTTGGCTCCCTGCCACAGTTCCCTCTCCTCCTCATCCCTTACTCCCAAGTAACGGTCCGGGTCCCACGACAATATCATACACACCACAGCCAACGAATTGTACTATTATTTCTAAAACTAAAAGCATAAGAAACAGCTTACTCAATTAAGATAATGAAGCCTTTAGACAGCTGGTGCTATAGGATTGCTTAACATTTGATACAATATGCAACATGTTACACACAATTAAAGAAATGAAAGTTTGTAGCAAGTTGCTACAAACAAACACACTGTCACTGCTATTTGCAGGGCTGCAGAATGAAACATTTTCCAAGGAAAGCAAAAGCAATCGGCAGAGAAAAAAATAGAAGCTCATTTCCAAATTGCTGTTGGCAAGAGCCCTTCAGTGAAAAGCAGCAGCAATGGAAGCTGACTCATCTGACTGGTGATGCTTAAATTTGGAGCGAGCAGTCTGCTGTTCACTTACGCCTCTCCACCAGAGCCACGAGCGGGGCTTAGTCTCAACGATGTGCCAGTTCTGTTACTGCCAACTAGTTCACTTCACTAGTTTGTGCCAGAACTGGGAGCTTGTTTCAAATGTTTGCTGGAGTTATGTGCCCGGCCTCTAGTCAATAACCTTCCTCAGACCCACGTCTGCTTTTCTTTCTGCTTTTGGCAAGTCTGACCTGGCTTGAAACCAAGTCACCCATCCTCTTTTTGTCCTTGAAGTAGCTGTAGCCCAGGTAAAAATAGATCAGTATTTGGAACACACACAGACTTCTTTTCTCCTGTCTGCCGCAACATTTTGAGATGTGAGGATCTTTCCCTACTGTCGTGCGACGAAGGAATTCACTTCCATACAGAGACTCAGTGGAAGGGCCCTACACCGCTGAGGTCTTCCAGGACTGAGCGGCACGCAGACCGTCCATGAACTAGAATATCATCCGTCAGGGACAGCATGGAAGTTAGTATGCCACAATCTCTCTGCTTATAGTATCAAAACACCTGACAGCATTTTCCCAACATCTGTGGCCTTGAAGGCCTCACTGACAATTCGTTAGGATACAAAGGACTGCTTAAGTGTTAGCTCAAAAGGCAGTGACAGTAAAGGCACACAACTTTATTTGATTACATGTGTATTATCATTAGACAATGGGTCATTGTTTGAGGTCCCCAGCAATAAAAATAGGCAGCTGCCTAGCAGCCAGGAGCTCCATCTTATTGCTCTGAGCTGTACAGTGGAATGAGCCTAGGAAAAAATTCTGAAACTTTCTTCTTAGAGAGATATTAATACAAGAGCCAGGAAATATCCTCCCCTAATTAATCTGTAAGCCAGAGGCTATTTTGGATAAACATAAGAGATAAGGCACAGTACCTCATTATCTTTACAGCAACTCAAATAAATGTTAATAGGGTCAGCTGGGAAGTTTTCAAGAAAACTTTTTGTTGACATGGGGAAATACAGAGAGATGAGAATAGGCTCGTTTTCAAGAGCGCTCACTTCAGCTCTGGGAAATCTAGGATCATGTCTCTGTTCAAATCACATAAGCAAAGACTTGAATCTTGGTCCTTCATATCAGATTTTTTTTTTTTTCACTCTGTCTAGACTTCTCATAACTTTGCTCTTGGCTACATCTAGAAAGGGATAGCTTCCTAAATTACTTTCCTGCATCCTTCATTCAGTGAACACCTCAACCTAACTGCTTCCTTTAACTCATAATCCCACTCACGTTTTTCTAACTTTTTTCCTCTTACGTCTAAAAAGACTTTTTTGTTCTTGGGCATTAAGCTACTAGGTTACACCTAAAAACTTATCTCTTCTTAAAAAGATGCCAAATCTATTGCCAAATCTATTTATATACCAATATACATACCAACAGAACACCAAAAAAAGTAACACTGGTGGAAATCCACGATGCAATCAATGTATACCTCTGAATCCCTGTAAAGTTATCTCATTCTTCCAGGAGACAAAAAGGGGGAAATAAACTGTCTGAATGTGTATAAAAATGCTACTTAAAGTCAGGTTATGGCCCTGAACCTGATGCCTTGGGTTGTCTGGTGCAGCTGTTCATTGTGGTCTTTCATCTCTTCAGATCAGCACTGGGGAAGACATAGGTGGTCAGAAGCCAATATCTGGGTCTAGCCACCTGACCCCTCCGTGCAACCAGCATGGCCTGCCAGGGTCAGCTGACTCTTTACCCTTATAAAAATCCCTGACTTGGAAGAGGAAGTGTCAAGGCAACAAGACTCAACCATGTATACAAGCTGCATCACCCTTGACTTGTGCCTCTACTGGCTCTCTGATGACTTCTCTGGCTACCTGAACTGCCTTGCCCCCAGACCCTGAGTTTGGCCTGATTCTTTGGCTTCCTAACACAACTCCAACCTGGCTGGCCTCCTGACCCCACATTTTGCCCAACCCTCTGGATCTCTGACTTGGTTGCCCAGATGAATCTCCTGGCTTTTAGCTTCTTGGGTCCCCTATGTTCAGACTCTGATGCCCCCCTCAGATCTTGGTTGCTTCTTCTAACCCTGGGTGACCCCCAGGTCTGGCTGCCCAGGACCCAGCACTTAATGACCAGCAGAGAACTAGCACTCAAGTCCTCTGCTTGATGATTAAAAAGGGCCAACTTCCAGAAAAGTAAAATGAGTGGTGCAGGGCTGGTCTGCAGGCCAGATTCAAACCCACACACAAGGAATGGACCAACATAGCCTCAGTAGGCCCCCATGTGCCAGGATTGGGCTTCACACTTCCAATTTAGCATGAAGGGCCACAGCCTGTGGGGCTCTCCACAGACCCATGGGGAGCCCTGCAGGCTGACTAACATGGTACCAGGAGCCATATCTGATCTGAAGGCACCCCCAATTTAGAAAGTGATGTTTTTTCAGCCCTTAAAATCAATGCAGCCTGTTATCTAGAGGGCTTTCTTCTGTCATTATTCCAAGAATGTATATATGAAGTAGCAGGTCTAAAGTTAACAGGAAGACTTTATATGAAAGAGCGAACCCAAGTCATTCAACAACACCTAAGGCCAGACAATGAATAGTATCAAAGAACACTGTACCAGAAGCTCTTTGATTTCAGTGAGGTTACAAGGCTTTTGCAGGATGGGATATTTTATTGAATTGTCCCATTAAAAAGGTACCCAAAAAAACAGAAAAGGAAAAACGGAACCAAATTTGGATATTTAGATTGTGAAAACTTAAAAATTTTTCCTTTCCACCATTAAGTTATATCAGTGGATATTAAATTACATATCAGTTTGAGCCAACAAGAAAAAAGATTTAATTATTTCTGTCCAATGTTTATGCTAAAAGAGGATCCTCTAATTACAAGAAGATTATTATTTTCTCGTTGGTGCTGATTTGGCTCATTAGAGCTTTAATCCGATTCCTTCATCTTAGATTGCTGGTAACCTTTCCAAGGACTTTGATAGTAAAATTCCCCATTTAGGGCCTGATCCAGTGAGCTGATGCATGCTTCCTGAGGAGCGTGCTCAGTGTGGAGTGATCCCAGAGTCCTGGTCCTCCACACTCCCTGGACAGTCTGTGTACTAGGGGGCCTGTAATAACAGTGGACAGGACAGTCCCTGGTAGATTATAGCGCACACTATGGTTGCATGCGTCTGTCTCCCTCACAACACATGGTGTCAGAACTGGGCCTGACCCCTTTTTCTAGGAAAAGAAATAATCAATAAATGAGAGAGAGAGGCTGCAAAGTGCCAGAGTGCAGAGAGAGTCAGGGAGAAACTGTGCACTGCAGCGGGGAGGAAACAGGCTGAAAAGCAGCTATGGAGGCCGTAGCCCAGATGGCTTTGCTAGAGGAGTTTGACTGTGAGAACGCAGGCCGTTGGCCCTGCTGGACCCAGGTTGAGCAGCCCCACAGAGTTTCAGGCTAACCCGAAAGAACACAGGAACATCAGATAAAAGCCCTCATCTTTGCCCTGGGAGAGGCTGAAGATGATGCTCTGTGTGCCCTCCCTCTCACTGAGAAGGCAAAGACAGACTACAAAAAAGATTGTAGAAAAAGACAGAAAAGACAGACCAAAAATGAGGTAAAAACAAACAAGAAATTGTAGTGGAGAAAGCTCTGGCTGATATGGCAAAACGCTAAAGCACCATTGGCAACAATGTCCAGCAATAAATTTAGGATGCAGGAGATGCCACAAGAAAGGACATTTTTCAAGGTGTGTAGATTGCTGGGTACAGCCAACCAACGTGGAAAATTTTTGCCAAATTTAGCACAGCTAACAAAACCCTTACGAAAGCTGCTCCTTAATGAACACGATGTGTGGTTCTGGGGGGATGCACAACATCGAAGAACTACGACTGGCATCACCACCAATTTTAGCACAGTATTCAGTAACTTACCCCACAGTAATCACAGCAGATGCATCTTCATATGCTTTAGGAGCCGTACTCATTCAAACACAGCCAGAAGCGCACCAGAGGCCTATTACATCTCTATCAAGACACCATATAGACACTGAACAATGCTATGCTCAAGTGGAAATAGAAGGCTTGGCAGTCACTCGGACCTACCAATGGCTTGGCTCTTTCTTGCTTGGCCTGCATTTTAAAATAGAAACAGAGCCAATGCCCCTGATGGCACTGCTGGGGGGACCTTCCACCCAGAATTCAGAGATTTTGACTGCAAATAATGTGATTTTCTTTCACTATTGAATATTTGCCAGGGAAGTTGCTCATAGCTGCAGACAGTCTATCCAGAGCATCCGTTAGGCAGCACACAAGGAAAAACATCTTTGGGAAAAGATGTTAATATATACACTGACCATGTTCTGAAAGCACTGCCAGCATCTGCTGCTAGAATTGAGCAAATTACAAAATGAGCACAAGGAAGACACTTGCCAGAAATTGCTTCATTTCTGTCAAAATGGATGGGGCCCCAGAATGCAACTTCCAAAACACCTACAGCCATATTAGCAGGACCAAAATGACCTCCACGTAGCCACATAGTCTGCTCCTTAAAGGAAGATGCCTTGTGATCTTTCAGGCACTTTGGCGAGACATGCTTCTGAAGATCCATGAAGGACATCAGGGTATAAACAAAGTCAGGGCAAGAGCACAATAGCCTGGGTTGAGTAAGCAAATTCAGATTTTAATGGAAGATTGGGGGGAATGCAACAAAGAAAAGAGATGGTCACTGGAGTCATTATGTTCTGCAAAGATACCACATATACTTTTGCAGCAGGTAGCAATGCATTTATTTTTCTGGAAAGGAAACACATATGTTATTATACTAGATTATTTCTCCGTATATATTACAGAGACCTCATCAGCACAGATTGTCCAAATACTGAAATATATATTTGCAAGGTATGGGCTCCTGAAGTCCTCATATTGGACAATATTCAGTGTACTTCTGAGTTATTCCTACACTTTGCAAAAACTTTGATTTTCAGCATCACACTAGCAATCTTCACTACCCCCACAAGATGACAGAGCAGTATGGACTCTGAAACAGCTTCTCCATAAATCCAGAGATCCATAGCTAGGATGCCTGGATGCTAGGATGCCTAACATATCAATCTATACAACTGGATGCTGCCTGTCTGAACTGCTCATGGGACAATAGCATAGGATGTCATTACCTATGGCACCGATACAGATGGGGCAGTCCCTGGTTGGGAGCCAAATTACAGCCTGCACAATGGCTGCATGCATCTGTCTCCCTCGCACCACATTCAGCACCTCTTACAAGCAGTTTCTTATAGGAAATACTACTGCATAGTTAGGCAGAGACTAGTTGCAATGTTCAGCCATGAAGAATGGTAAGCTTCAAACAAATTGTTTCTTATGCTTTGTGCATGGTAATGTTTGGCAATTATTCAAGACACTTAAATTGTTTCATCTCTCTGGCCTCTTAAGCATGAGATGTTCAATTCTAATTATACAGTATATCATGAGGGTGTCTAGCAATCACATCTATATCCAACTCATATTTTCCTGACGTCCCCAAATATTTAATCACTCGGACATTTATGGAATTCCACGTTCATAATTTTAAATTAAAAAAAAGACTTATTCATTGAAGTCTTTGCATGACTGGAAGCTAAGAAAACAACTGCTGTTATATATATGCACAGCAAATATGAAAACAAAACAGTAAACAGTAAATCTGTTGTAGTAGCCATCACACAATACTGTGGGGGAAAAAGTAACTAAAATTGCATTACATCTTCATTCCCAACACACACACACATGCATGCACACGCGCGCGCACACACACACCCCTACAGCACAATTTCAAATTACCAGCAGAATTAATCAATGGCATCTTCGCCTAACAGCTATACTCTACCTTGTGTTCACACAGCTATTTATAACAGAACATTTCTTGATGCTCTTTTCTACAACGAGTTTGAAAAAGAAATTAATTCTGTAAGGCTGAGAAATATATGATCCAATTAAATTAATGTTCCTTGGTGAATAGACGCTGCAGAATGCAGTATACCTTTCAGTCACTTTAGTGATTTGGACTTGGGGAAGCTTAACAACAATGTGCCTTATATACGTGAGCAGGTTCATTGAAATCTATGTTCAGAGAGTGTCAGAGACTGACCTTACGTCAAGATATATTTTACTTCTCAAGCAGTCCCACTGAAATAGGTGGGGTTTTTCAGTTTGCACCTCAACCATTTCAATACGATACTATTCCCCACAACTAAAATGATAGCCCATATAAAAAAACCCAAACATGACAAATGCTGTTATTCTAGCTATCATGGGAAGTAGATTTATTTTCCATAAACCAATACAGATTGTGTTTAACACTGGAGAACTTGTAGTTTTATCTTACAGGGCACAGATCTATAGATTTGCTTTAAAGTAATAGCTTTATGCTTCATGCAGTATTTGTTTGAAAGGCACTAATGTAAGTCCTGTGGGACTATTTGATGACCAGTAATCAAGACAACTTCGTTTAGAATAAATCCTGCCAAATAAAGGAAAGAGGCTCGTTGCACTATTGCAAGGCTTTTCTGGTTTGTTTTATAACACATTAGTAAATCATAATACACAAGGCATCTCTAATGGGTTGAAAATAAAGGCATTAAAATCCTTGTTAATATTGTCTTGATAACAACCGTCATCTGTTTTTATCAACTGGGGAGACATGCACAGTGGAACAAAAGGAACCTTTCCAACCTGCCTGCAAAAGGCGTGCTCTGAAGAATCACAAACCTGTAGGAGTCACCACAGGTGGTAAAATTGGTCACCAATTTAAGCACCAGGCAGTTTTAAAGGACAATCTCTTAATGATGCTATTAGAGGCTAATTACCAGGACCTAAAGGCTACATTGTCACCAAATTACCGCCATCATCCCAACAGGTTTTTGATTCATTTATGACTCAAGGCTAAGGCTTCAAATACATAGAGAATACTTCTCTTTTTTGTCATTTTTAAAAGAATTAGGTCTTTTGTCTTGAACTCCTCTTTAAGTTCTAAAATAACTTCAAATAACTTAAAATCACATAATTTTACAGGTATGAGAAAGTATTTCTTTAAGGAAATATGCTTTTTTTGACATATTTCTTCCTCCATGGACAGCTGTTAAGGGACCTCCACATCTAATGATCCATGTAAAGTATAAAAGTATATAAAGATATCATTTGCTCACTCCTTTTTTCCATTACAAAATTAGGTAATAAGGAAGGGCAGATGATGCCTTATACATTAACTTGTTCAGAGAAGCGTGAGCTTGTGTACACTACAGCCTACTTTTGTAAAATGCCTACACAAGCTCATGCCTCTGAGCAACTTAATCTATAAAGGTGCCACCCTGGTCTGCCTTCTGCCTAATTTCAGACTAACACAGCTAAATACCTCTCTATAAAATTAATATATGTTTACTACTTTTTAGTGGCTTCATCTATTTAATACACAGGAATTATTTTAAAGTGGTTCTGAGGCTTTAACAGTTTCAAGGGTCTTAGCTATTTTCAAATTCTCTTCTTGTCATTGTATTTAACCTGCTATATTTTTTTTCCAAAGAAAGTTACTGGCTGAATTAAAATTAATAACTTTTCCATACTCCGTTGCTATCAAACTGTCAATCAGTGTCTTTTCAAACTAAACAGCACTGTCTAAATTAAAGCAAAGACAAGGATCTTTATCCAAGAAAAGCCAGTCCTAGCTGTATTAATACCCTGGGCACCTGGCAGAGATATATGACAGTTATGTCCAAAAATTCTTCAAGTTTAAATATAAGTTATTTAAGACTATAACTGACATTTATGGTTCCAACTCTCATTTGTCAGATCGCCAAAGAAGAAAGGGACCAGAAGTCAGCCAGAGCATCCTGTGTGCGGGTGTCTGGGGCAAGTGCCTCCAGTATCACCCTCTGTGCTACAGGGAGTATAGGGCTTCCTAGAGTCAGTGAAGTGGCCAGAAGGCTAGAGTCTACTGCCTCTTCTCACCTTTTTCAGGGCAGGGTGTATGTAGCACAGCTTCGGGCAGCCAGTAGAGTGGAGGGGTAAGGAAGAGCCCTGTGATTAAGATAGGGGAGTCTTACGGGGTGAGGGGGTAGGGCTTTAGGAGTATAAAAACCAGAGCAGGGAGATAAAGGAAGCAGCAAAGGGAGGAAATCTTGCTGTGAGTTGGCTGCTACTGATGACTGCTGCAAGAAGAAAGCAATCCAAGGTCCCTGATTCAGGACCTGGAAAAAGGGTGGTAGGCAGTGGTGGGCCAGGTATTTGTGTTGCTGCCAGAGGGTGTAAATTTGTGTTTGAGCTTTGGTGGTTGGTGGCAGGGACTGTGAATGGTGGTTTGGAGGTCCCATTAGTACCCTAGGGGAATGTGATTGCCTTGAGCTCTGCAAGGGGCAGGATCAAGGTATAGTCAGAGCACCCACAGTCCAGGAAAGGGTGAATCCTAGGGCCAGAGCCTGCAGGTGTGACAAGCCCAAAGAGGGGCAAATCCTAGGGCCAGAAGACCCAGCAACTGAGAGCAGCAGAGACAGGGGCTATAGCCCCAGTCCCCAAGAGGGCAAGACTTGAGCTGCAGCCCAGAAGCTGCGTCCAATACAGTGGTCCTGAGCTAAGTGGCCCAGCAAGAGAAGAGGTGGAGGCCCCAGCAAAGGGGACTGATTGATGATACAGTGCAACTGCAAACCATGGGAGTGGGCATTGAAGAGAATGGAGACCATGTAATAGCTCATAAGGCAAGCAAGTCTGCTGGGGGATGGGGGTCCACTGCTGGCCCGCTGAACAACCCTTGCAAAGCCAACAGGCCAAGGCACTTAAGGGAACCCACCCCTGCCCCAGCCCTGGAATGAACTGTAGGCAAGGGTAGGGCCCCCCAGGGGCCACTTGCATGCCTATACACAAATGTCAGGAGCTTGGGGAATAAACAGGAGGAACTTGTCTTCCTGCTAAATGCAAATAACTATGAAGTCATAAAGATAACAGAGATCTGGTGGGACTCTACCCATGACTGGGCCACAGGTATTGATGGCTATATCCTGTATAGGAGGGATCGAGTGGACAAAAGGGGCAGGGGTGTAGCTCTCTATGTCAAGGAAAGGTACACATCCCTGCAAGCTGACATTGGCACCCACAGTGAACGACTTGAGACCCTCTGGGTTAAAATCTGTGGGGAACACGGCACAGGGGATACTATGGTGTGTGTCTACTACAGACCCCCTACCCAGGATCAAGACCTTGACCAAGAGTTTGCCAGGGAATTGGCAGAGGCCACGCACTCCTAGTGTATGGTTGTCATGGGAAACTAACTACCCAGACATCTCGTGGGAGGAGCGCTCAGCCAAATCCAAGTGGTTGCAAAGCTTTCTCCCGTGCATGGATGACCTCTATCTGATGCAGGAAGTCTACGGGCTGACAAAAGGTAAAGCACTGCTCAACCTGGTACTGGGAACCAGGGATGACCTAATCAGTGACCTAACGATAGAAGGGAAGCTGGGTGACAGTGACCATGAGCTGATCACCTTCACCATCCATTGTAAAGCTGACAAGTCAGTCAGTAATACAGAAGTCTTTGACTTCAGGAAAGCTGACTTTTACAAGCTAAGGAGGCTTGTCAGTGAGGCTCTAAAGGGCCACAACCCAAAGGGGAGGGGAGTTCAAGACGAGTGGTTGCTCCTCAAGGGAGCAATCCTGGACACACAAGCAAAGTCTATTCTGTCTTGGAGGAAAGGCAGCAAAAGGGCACAATAGCCCCCTTGGCTTTCCAGGGAACCAGCTGACCCTCTTGTGTCTTAAAAAGAAGACCTATGAAGGATGGAGGATGGGAGTCACCTCCAAGGAGGAATACTCTGTTCTGGTCCAGAACTGCAGGGAGCGAACCAGGAAAGTCAAGGCTGTGATGGAACTCCAACTACCTACAAATATCAAGGACAATAAAAAATCCTTTTTTAGATATTTGGGGAGCTGGAGGAAAAACAAGGGCAACATTGGACCCCTGCTAAACCAGATGGGACAACTGACAACTGACGCCCAGGAAAAAGCAAACTTGCTTAATAGGTACTTTGCATCGGTTTTTCACCAGTACCATGGGATGCCCCTGCCCACAGAGAGCCAGGGAGCCCTGGGTGAGGGAGATTCCTTACCCTCCATCAAAGCTAACCTCACGAAGGACCACCTTGACCGGCTGGATATGTTCAAGTCAACCAGCCCTGATGGTTTATACCTCAGGGTACTCAAGGAACTGGCAAGTATCATAGTTCAGCCCCTGGCACAGATCTTCAAGAACTTCTGGTGCTCTGGTGAAGTGCCTGAAGATTGGAAGAAGGCCAATGTGGTGCCTATCTTCAAGAAAGGGAGGAAAGTAGATCCAGCAAAGTGCAGGCCCATCAACCTGACCTCTATCCTAAGGAAGGTCTTCGAAAAGATTAAAGAGGCCATCCTTAACAGACTAGATGAAGGCAATATCCTGAGGGATACCCAGCACGTTTTTGTTGTGGGTAGGTCTTGCTTGACCAATCTCATTTCCTTTTATGACCAGGTGACCTATCACCTGAACAAGGGAGAAGAGATTGATGTCATAAATCTTGACTTTAACAAAGCCTTTGATATGGTATCCCATGATCACCTCTTGGCAAAACTGGCTAACTGCAGCCTTGACTTTACCATGATCTGCTGGCTGGGGAATTGGCTCCGCAGCAGGACCCAGAGGGTGGTGGTTGATGGAAGTCAATCGTCATGGTGCACTGTAACCAGCGGGGTCCCTCAAGGCTCTGTCCTACAGCCTATATTGTTTACATCTTCATCAATGATGTAAACATTGGTGTCAGAAGCGGGCTGGCCAAGTTCACCGATGACACCAAACTCTGGGGTGAAGTATCCACACCTGAGGACAGGAGGGTGATCCAGGCAGATCTTGACAGGGTCAGAAAATGGGCGGATGATAACCTGATGATGTTCAACACCAAAAAACGCAAGGTTCTCCACCTTGGGAGGAAAAACCTGCAGCAGGCTTATAGGCTTGGCAGTGCTACACTGGTTAGTACTATAGATGAAAGGGACTTGGGGGTCATGATTGACCACAAGATGAAAATGAGCCTGCAGTGTGATGCTGCGGCTAGTAAAGTGAGCAAAATGCTGGCTTGCATCCATAGATGCTTCTCAAGCAAATCTCTGGACGTCATTCTCCCGTTGTACTCAACCTTGGTGAGACTGCAGCTGGAGTACTGTTGTCCAGTTTTGGGATCCAGAATTCAAAAAAGAGGTGGAGAAGCTTGAGAGACTCCAGCGGAGAGCCACGCACATGATCAGAGGTCAGGAAAACAGACCTTATGATGAGAGGCTGAGAGCTATGGATCTCTTCAGTCTGGAAAAGTGAAGACTCAGGGGCAACCTGGTGGCCATCTATAAGTTTATCAGGGGTGCTCATCAGGATCTGGGGGAACATCTGTTCACCAGAGTGCCCCAAGGGATGACAAAATCAAATGGTCACAAACTCCACCATGACTGATTCAGGCTGGACATCTTTACTGTCTGAACCCCCGAGGTTTGGAATAAACTGCCACCGGAGGTGGTTCAAGCATCCACTTTGAACGCCTTCAAAACACATTTGGATGCTTATCTTCCTGGGATCCTATGATCCCTGCTGACGTCCTACCCCTGGGGCAGGGGGCTGGACTCGATGATCCTTCTGGGTCCCTTCCAGCCCAAATGTCTATGAAATCTATGAAATCAAGATCAAACGTGTTGACCACTGGAGAGAAGATGGCACCTTAGGCTTGCCAGCCTCTGGGGGCAGCTCCCTTTCATAAAGCTTCCATCAAAAGATGGCAGGAGAGGAAGGCATGCAAGACCTTGAGAGACAGACCCAGGAGAGAGCCCAGCAGGGATGAGCAGGTCTGTAGAGGCATCACAATGGCCTTGAGGCACCTAGTCTGCACCCAAACGTTAATTTCTACTGTGAAGAGGAGCCAAGCAGATATTGTATATCACTTTTATGACTGCCCTGAGTATAGATGGGTAAGTAAACTTTCTAACTGACATATTTAGAGTCTTTCAATAGCCATTTACAACTTGTGTAAAAAAAATCAGACTGGATCCATCAGTAAATAGAACTGTGCTTTGCAACTGATTATCTGATGCCCAAAAGAAGCAAAAAATCCCCACTGATATGGTCTTGATTTATTTATTTGGAATTTCAGCTGTTAAAATAGATAAACCTGATCAATGCAATCTAAGGTTTGTTTCCCTCTGCTTTGTAACTGAACCTTTCTCTTTCTCTCTCTTTCTCTCTCTCTCTCTCTATATATAATCAAGATATATAGAAGTATATATATGACCTGCTATATAATTTAATGAACAAAAATAAAAGCTGCATACTGTTTAATAACCATTGTCTTGACCCCTTACGAATTGAGTGAGTTCAGAATGATTGTCTTTAATTTATTATTTTTACCAGAGCTCACTAAAAATAACAATTCTTTTTCACAGCAAGCTTTCAGCTTTCCAACTTCATTTTTAATCCTTGTTGGAAACAAGTGATGCCTGCAAGTGAAGCCAACTCTTTGGGAGATGATAGACTAAGGTTTAAGTCCCTTTTCTGGCTGGCTTAGAAGTGTTCTTCATCCTAGATCAATGGGAAGCCACAGACTAGAGACTGGGCCTTGGCTTTTCCACATCCTAAATTTGAGACCTAACTAATGTGTCATGCAGGTGTGTCTAGCTTGCCCAAAGAAAGACTTCACTGAAGGTGCCATGGTGCTTTGTAGCAGTTCAACTTTGCCAAAACAGCATATTTCATAAAACATTCACTTTTCCGAGTTACTGCTAAAGAGACAGGATTTCTTCTTTTTCACTGAGGTTGTTCAATTACAAAACCAAAGTTAGTTCAATTCCAAGTCAAAATACTGTTCTTCCTGAAATAAAATGAAATCACACAAACCCAAAAAGAAGTGGTTTGAAGTGAAACAGTCGCTTTGAAATGGTCCAAGCATTAAAATGTTCAGTTTTGGGCACTTTTAAAGAAAGCAAAGAAAATGAAGGGCTAGATTCAGAAAGTCACTGCAGGAGAACGTTGTACTGGTCCCTTTTTATCTAACAGACCAGTTAAGACACTTTCCTTGGATGTGCCAAACAGTGTTAACTCCCACTGCTGCCTGAAGGGATTTGAATCTATCATCCCTGTCCCCATAAGTATCTGAACTTGTGTAGTCCCACATGCCTTCTTGATAGGTAAGCTGGAGAAATGTGGACTAAACACTATTATTGTTTGATGGATACATAATGGTTGAATAACCACAAGGCAAGAGTAGCTATTACTGTATTGATGTAAGACTGGCAGCAGATCTCCAGTGGAGCTCCACAAGAGCCTGTTCTGGATCCAGTATTAATTAATAACTTGGACGCAGGAAGAAAGAATAGAGTTATCATATTTACATAGCATAACATTGGGAGGGGTTGCAGATACTTTGGAGAATAGGATTAAAATTCAAAGGGATTGTGAGAGATTGGAGAAGCAGGCTAGAGACAGGAAAATTAAATTAATCCAACACAAATATAGGTTGCTACTTCTAGGGAAGGAAAAAAAAAACAAATGCTAAGTAAGGAATCAATGAATAATTGGCTTGGCACATTATATCCCCATCAAAACTGTTTTCCATCCAAAGGATTCGGAAAATTTGGAACACATTCTCAAATAGCGGTTTTAGTCACCCTGAAACATTTTTCTGTTCAATTTTCTAGACATTGTGGGGGTGCAAAATGCCTTGATTTAGTCTCTAACAGCTCTTAGAGCATTCAAAAGAGTGTTAGCCTCTTCTGTAAAGAACCTTTCACCTACAAAAGAATATTTCTGGTGTTCAATATTATGCAGAGATAATTGGCAGTGAACTGGATAAATTAGGCTTTCTAGGGCGAAATTCTTGATAACTATGATATTCTTGATAATCATATCCATTTACTACTAAGTACTTCTTGAAATCAATGGGCAACTTACCATTGATTCTAATTAACTTTGGGTTGGTTCCTAATATTACATGAATTTGTCTATCAGGTTTTAGAGATACATGTATATTTATAATCATTTTGGCGCAGAGTTTCTGTTTCCCAGAGCACAAGAGTATACATCTTTCCTCTTAACAGCTTGGTCACTTTTTTCACTAACAAAAAATGCAATTCCTACTCAAGAATTGGCTAAAATAAGAACATCTAGTCCTTTGCTCAAATCTTTTAGTGGAACAACTCCTCGACAAAGCAATGCATTGAGGAATCATCTGTCAATCTAGTTGCACTTGTTTAACAGTTTAATAAGTAAGCAGCAGCAGCAATATTTTTGGAAATACTGTTTAAAAACACCTTTCTAAAGTTAATTTAAAGACTAATTATACTTTGAAATTACTTTATATAAATGGCATGTGCCCAGACTTAATTAACTTTACTTCCTAAGGACTGGGAGTACTTCCAAATTTGGAATAGTATGATTACAATTCTTCCATAGAAAATATCACCTAAAATTCTGTCCTAGGTAAATGATGTCAGAGATGCCCTTATGTAATTTAATTTTAAGCAGAGAAGTAAATCTACAGCACAGCTATCTTACATCATTATTTGGAGGCTCACGGATTGAATGGTACTGGGTCTAAGCCACTTGAAATAAAACAGTTGGGATGCTAGTAGTATCTACAGGTCATATACATGAGTAGGGCTGCACAGTATCATGCATCTTACAAACACATATTAGAAATAGCCAACCATGCAAAGCTTACATTGTGCATAAACAAGACAAGAAAACAGTGGGGGGAAAAGAGACAATTTACTAGCAGAGCAGGAGGAATTAAGGCACAGTGAGATTAATGGTATGTCTATGTGTCTGTATGACTTCAATGTTCAAGACCATAAAAAACGCCATACTGGGTCAGACCAATGGTCTATCTAATGCAGTACTCTGTCTCCAACAGTGGCAGAAGTGGATGCTAAAGGGGGAACATTGAACTAGATAGATCTAAAGTGATCTATCTCCTATCCATTTATCTTTCCTGGCATCCATCATCATTGTTATAGAGATGCCAGTGGAAACACCTCTAACCATTCTGTTCAATAGATATTAATAGCTCCATCATCCATGAATTTGTCTAGTCCCTATTTTTGAACCTGACTATGCTATTTCTGTCTACTACCTCCCATGGAAATGAATTCCACAAGTTAATTATATGTTGCATAAAAAAGTACTTTCAAATAATTTTTCTTGTTAGTTTTGAATTTATTTCCTATTACTTTCAGAGGGGACCCCCTAATTCTAATATTCTGCGAGTTGGTGAACAACAGTTCTCTGTTCACTTGGTTGACACCCTTCATGATTTTACAGACTTCTATCATATCCTCCATCAGCCTTCTCCTTTCCAAACTGAAGAGTCCTAGCCTTTTCAGTCTCTCCTGATATAGCAACTGCTCCATACCCTTGCAAATGCTGGTTGCCCTCCTCTGGTCTTTTAAAATAGCTCTTGCAGGTACCAGTAGCACTATAGCCTGAATGACACAGAACTCAGCATAGACCAACCACCTAAATATTCATCCAATTGCTCAGATAGGTTTTACAGCCTTCATGAAGTGCCCTTATTTAATTGCTATCAATACACCTATGTTAGCTAGAATAGAATAAGCTCAGTAAAATAAGTGTTGTGTAGTAAGAGTAATGACGTCAGTGTAAACATGCCCTGTATGATATGTCCAAAATCAGGCAGAGGGTACATGATAGAAATGATAACTGAACAGAGTTCCCCTGAAACCCATGCATGATGTTCACTGGTACTTGAAGTGGTGCATGATCACTCCACAATAGTTCTGAGTGAAAAGCCCAGGTGATCATCTTGGTTAACTTGCAACAGCTGTTCTCCTGCCAGGCACAAAGGGGATCCATATATCAGAACCTGCACTAGCAGCCAATCCATAAGGGACGCAAGCTCACACTATAAGAGCTCAAGTTTTTTTTTAGTTCTATAGTCCTGGCTCACTTCCTCTAGACTAAGTACAGATAGTCAAAAAGCCTGAGGCTGAATTGATTCAATCTTTGCAGGGGTTTTTTTTTTTAACTACATAGATTTAACCAATGAGCAAGTGAACTCAGGTTCACTTTTCAAACAGGAAGGTGAGCCAGCCCCTTGTAATGGCCCATACTAATAGCCAGGGGGTGCTAAAACATGCCTCACAGCCGGCTGCCCACTGCAGAGAGCTGGAGCCCTCTGATTCCCCAAGCCGTGACCCCTCCCATGCGGAGTACAGGTTGAGTAAAGGGGGTAGAGGGGGTGAAACCCACCCATCCTGCCTGGCACCAGATGCCCAGCCAGGAACAGCCCAGGAGGTGGGGAGGGGAAGCTGAAACTGGGGGCTTTACTCTGACCTTCCCAAGGGACAGAGCTGAAATCTCCTAGACATGCCCCCTTCTCAGCCTCCTGGCTGGCTGAGGCACTGGGGGAGGGAAGTCTGCACCTTGGTTTGGCTCTACCCCCAGAGTAGGGAGCCAGAAGCCATGCCCCCTCCTCAGTCTGGGGCTGGCTGAGGGGAGAGCGGGGAAGGGAAGCCTGAAGTAGGGGCTTGGCTCTGTCCCCAAAGTTGGAAGCCAGGAGTCATGCCCACTCCTCAGTCTGCAGTTTGATGCTTGCAGTGGGGCTCAGTGCCATCCCACCAGAGCTGGGAGCAGGGCTGGAGCCATGCCTCCTACTCAGCCTTGAGGTGGGCTGGGGGAAGAGGACTGTAAGAGGAGGCTTGGATCTACCCCTATCCCAGAGCCAGGAGCCTCTGCCCCCAGAGATGGGAGCTATGCCCCCTTCTCAGCCTCTTGTTGGCTGGGAGGTGGGAAGAACCCTTCACTGGGGCTTGGCTCCACCCCCAGACCCTGGATTCAGGAGCCACACCCCCTCAGCCTCTGGGTCAGCTGAAAGGGGGCCCTGGCTCCCAGCTCTGCGGGGTAGAGCCAAGCCCTGGGGACTCCAGCCCTGCTCCCAGGTCTGGGGGGCAGGCTCAAGCCCTAGTACAGGCCTCTCTCTCTTCCTAGCCAGCTCAGAGGCAAAGAATGGGGCATGGCTTCTGGTAAGCCAAGCCCTGATGAAGGCTTCTCCTTCCTTACCTTCCTCCCCTCCCCTCATCCGGTCCCGAGGCTGAGAAGGGAGTGCGTCTCCTAGCACCAGGCTCTGGGGGGAACACTTCTCCTGGCACCCCCACTCCCCAACTGGCACTCTCATGGAGGGCACCAGTGCTCTCACCTGCCCCCCCTGCCCTGGAGTCCTAGCTGACAGGGTGGGCACCAGCACTCTCGGGGTGCACATGCACCCTTGTGCACCCCCAATGTGTCACCACCAAATGGCTCCCAGCCTTGGGGGAGGGCACAAAGTAAGTCCCCACTGCAGACTCCTCCCTCCCTTCCCCAGGCTGGCATCACCCAGCTGGGGTATGTTTCCATTCTCCCCCACCAACCAGCAGCACCTGGCTAGGGGTCTGGTATTCCCCCCCACCCCCTCCTCAGTCACCCAGAGTGATAGTGTTTTAGCTAGGGAGCAGAGGGGCATGCCAAACCCTGCCTTTTTGGAGCAGACAGTACAGTCCAGGGCTGCAATGCACTATGGGATATTGGGGTACTGTGAGTTAACTTGAACCAGGGGGGATTTGGAACAGAAGTTCCATAAACCACTTTGACCTAAATCAGTTAAGTCTGATACTACGTCCAACCATGTTAGTCTTAAACCGGTTTTGTTCATTTTGTAAGCAGTTCAAGTGCGCTGAACTTCTGTTCTGTTACAGATTTAAACCAGTTTCTGATCACTTAAAGCAGTTTATGTGCAACTTCTGTCCTTAGCCCCACAGACTGGCACCAAGAGGGGACGCGTGTACTACACACTGACTAGGGTGCTACCTATACATGTCTGGGCATTCTAGCTGCAGATACAAAATTCAGTAATGGAAGAATTATGCTAAAAAGGGAAGGGGAATTTTCCAAGAAATAATCAACTTATAACAGCAACATTTATGAGCCAATGCACAAAAGAACAAACCATATTGCCAGTAATGTTCTTGATGCTTTGAATGCCAGCATCCACAGCATTCACCTCATTTATATCTAAGTGTCCATTTTGTTTCATCATTAGAGTGTAGTTTGTATATGCTGCTTGAAGCTCATAGTTATTGTATTTAATATCCTGTTTCTCAGCTAGCAGCAATGATTGGCTATAATGTTTTCCCTGCAGAGGGGAAAAGGAGGAAGGCAGAACTGGACAATTCAGTAAGATGCCAGCAGTGTCTCTATAAACAAGTCTCCGGGAGCTATATTTGTATTCTGAAAACTAGATAGGAATTGTACATGCATAATTAACCTGAGAAGGCATGACCCCAGTCAGATGCCAATGACTGTGCCATAGAAGAATATTATCTAGAAGAAAGCTCCCTACTAGAAGAGAGCAGAGGACTATATAATGCAGAACAAGAGGAGACCTGAAAAAATAAGATTTTAAATATATGGGAATGCATGTATTCCAGTAAGTGCAATGCTGAATTGCCTCATGCATAGAAGTGTGAGCCTATGAGAACTGCTATATCCCTTAAGGCAGTCAGTACGTGCCTCCAGTTGGCAAATATCTTGTAAATCAGGTTCCTCCAGGTGAAGGACAAGTACAAAAGCAGGACGGGGGGGGCAGAATCTCACTTACATTTCCCCTCCCAATTGTTATAGAGGGCACTTCAGCCTTTCAGGCCATACCAACACAATTCCTTTCACGAGCACTAAAATTAAACACATTTACAAATTAGGTTTACCATAAAAATTACCAAGATTTAAAATGATCTGTAACTATTTTTCACAACGAGCATTGGTATAAGCCAGTGGTTATCAACCTTGTTAAATTCAAGGCATTCCTTGGAAAAAGCCAGCTCTTAGCTTTTCACCTGTTTCTCGTCTATGGAAAAATAATAGATTAATTCTTCTACTGCAGAGAACGAGAAAAACTGCAAAAGGTCAGAATGTTTTTGATGCTATGGATTCCTATTTGAAATCTCTGGGTTTACTTTGTGAATCTGTTGTAGGTGCTTGCATTCCTAACAATGCTAACATTGCATGGCACCCTATGCCACACTCAAGCAGATTTTACGGCAGCCCAGGGTACCTGCATTACCCTGATTGAGAATAACTGGTATAGGCAGATTAAAACTGGCAACCAAGATCAGACAAAATTCCCATGGCATTTTCTGGCATACAGGAAAATTAGTAATCATCAAAAAAATTCATGAAAAAGCCTGATCTTATGAAATTTCCAGGGCACTTTTGCAAACTGAAAACCTAGGATAAAGTAGCTTGGATTCCGATTTTTTTTTCTAACCATACAAATTAAAATACTCAAAATGTTCTTATTGCTCATTAATAATCTCAAAACTAATGAAATAGCTAATGAGCGTTGCAACAAGGTAAGAGAGAGAAATGTTAAAGTATCAGTTCTGTTTTTTTTCAAGGCAAAAACCTCCTTGCCTGAAGATTTCAGAAACTCTTCTGCAATCCTCTTGACATTTCTCAAATCTTCCATTTGTACAAAAGATACAAACTTTTGTGTCTATGAAGATCCATATACCTTTGTATGGATATGTGCCATATACCTTTTTATCAATTTCCTTTGTGTATATGCACATCCATGTGCCATATACCTTTTTATGGAGATGTCCATGCTTTTTACATTATTTTTAGTACATGTAAAGCTAATGAGCCTTATTTACAAAATTAGCCTGTGTCAATCTAGATAATGACCTTCCTTTGCTTTCTTTCAGTAGGTGTATAACCATGAAAATGATCACAATCTTGGCTCACTCTCCAATGCCACATACTGCATGGCCTCTGCAGTGCCACATACTGCACATTCAGTTGTTCTCCACATTACAAGGGAGCAGCATGCGGGGGGAGGAGGGGATTGATCCCTGGATATTAGGGGTCAAAAATGCCTGCAGAAAAAAAGGGGGAGCAGTGCACGTGGGGGCAGCATGAACCACTCAAAACCAGAGCCTGGCCAGGCAAAGCCAAGCTCTGACTACCAGCCAAGCTCCATGTGGCAGCATCACCACTGCTGCAATCCTGGGAGGCACCAAGATCCCAGGTAAGGCTGCTGGGGCCATCCAATGCTGGTCCTAGCCTCCCCTACACCACCCAGGACAACCAGGCATATGGCACAGACGTTCCCCGGGGACAAGTAGCGGTGCAACAAGGTGTGCTGCTGCTAGTTGTCCCTGAGGAACTAAAGGTTGGACGCATACTGTGAAAATACTAAATAAGCAGTTAAGACTGGCATCACTACCATAACGAAGCACAAAGGAGTCAATATGGTAAGATAGGAAAAATAAAAAAGGCAGGACTGTGAAGGTCTTGTGAAGGTTTGGGATGCTGAAAACGAATTTTAAAGTTTGTGAAGTAAACACAGAGGGAATCAGTGAATGGAAGAAGGGGTGCCAGTTCATGAACAGGATTCTCTTAGTTTGTCTCTTTTTCTGGACCAAAGAAGGCTGGTGTGTGATCTGAGGGGCTAAAGAGGAGGATAACAACAGTAGCACTGAAGAAGGAGCTCAGAAAGTTTTAGATAAGGGCTTTTGGCTCCATGTAGAAGAAGAGCAGTGACCTTAGAAATATTATGATGGATAAGCAAGATTTAGATATCACCAGGACACGTGGCCCAGGATGGGATGAAAGATAATCCCAAATTAGGATTGCTGATATCAAGGAGGATGGTGTTGTTCACTGGTCAGTCAGTTTATTAGCTAGTTTCCCTATATCAACTGCCCTGATATACAGGTCATGTGTCCACAGATCTAGCAAGTTTTAGCTCAGTATAGCTAACTGCTCAATGCAAACAGGCAACTGATGTACCCTACCACAGCATAACTGTGGTCATTGTCCATAACTATATGTCCGGCCACTTAGAAGGCAGTTAATCTCTTGTGGTTGTTAGTATTTGTGTGGCACATCTAGCCTGTGTCATATGCCTTTGCCACCAACTGGAAAAAACGCAGGAACAAGTTTTATATTTCAAATTTTAGCAACAATATATTTCATGCTGGAAAAATGTCCATGTCTCTGGATTACAAAAATCAATTTTTTAGGAAATTTAATAAAACACATTAAAAAGGCTTTAATCACATGACTATATTTCTCAGCATATGGAGCATATGCAATGCTTCACACTTCTTTAGAGTCTAAATTTGCATTGCTGCTTATGTTCTTAATAGAGATGCTTTAACTGTGGTGGGTAAAACTTGAGCCCATAAAAATAGGTTTTCTTTGTAAATTATTTATGAAGGGTTAATTATTGCAAAATGCTATGAATATCCTCCAGATATGAAAAGCATATGTTATTGAAGCTAAACAATTAGTTTACAAGTCCTATAGAAAGTTATAGGCAACTGATTGATCAGCAGGACTCAATCTATACCAATTGATTAACCGTTCATCATACTTGTTAACCATCATTAACCTATGTGTATTATTTATGAATGGAATCTTAATATAGTGTCACAAAAGGTATTTTTTCCTTATTAGTAGATTAGTTATAGTATAGAACAACATTTTAACATCTGAATGACTTAATGTAAGTCTGAAAAAAGAGACTAACCTAGAGGGAGTATTAGTTTATTCTGGCATTTTCCAGCATTCCTACATTTTACCCAATTTGATGCACTTAGACCTCTATTCCACTCTTGTTGTCAGCTCCCAATATCTTGGATAGCCTCAAGGGTCAAACTAAAAAGGTGATGATACAGGACTCTAGTTAATGACATAGATGCTCGTCTCCCCTGGATTTCTCTAAACATCTTGGGAATCAGGTCATGAAAAGATGTCCAAAGGCAAATGGAAAGATGGGAGAAAGGACTTTAAAATGCCCATTGGGGCCATTTTATACTTATGGACAATGGTTTGGAGATTATTTTAATAGCATGTGGGGATTTAGCTAAGCTAGCTCTATTAAATGGTACCATTAAACCCTACCTTCTGCTCCATATTTTTGCCCCTGAGGACTTAAAACTGGCCTCTCCAGCACTTACACTACATTATGCGTGGGTCGCACTGATCGTGGCAGGATCTTGGAAGTTACATGGGTGAACAGTTTCTGAACATCTTTTCCAATGTATTAAGCAGAAAAAGGTCTCTTCCTCCAATGCTATATGCCTGCTTATCTTCTCTATACACCAAATATTTCCTTCCAAAATATGTTTGTAACCAACATAAGAAATACTCTTGTATTTAAACTCCACGGTGTTCCATTTGTTTTCTGGTTAAAACCAAAAAAGAAAGCAAGAAGATTAAGTCTTGTTCCAGATGCCAGTACTGTTGAGCTTCCAAACTGGAAGTCTGACTGTCAAAAGATGCTGACAAGAGTCAAACACAAAGAGGAAGGACCAAAGTCTGCTCCTACTTATCTAATTACAGCTTTTAGGCCCACTGTTCAGAGCCAATGCACATACAAGCTAAGCTATCCTCTACCACTGCTCATATAGTATCAAACCCACTATGAAAAAAGCAGCATTTTCACACAGTAACATTTCAATGCCAATCTTCGTTCAGTTACTATTGTTATTATTGCTTGTGTGGTGCCATCAACATCAATTCCCAGTCAGAGATTTGTGTTGCCCAGAATGTATTTCAGCTAAGAGGACTTTTATCGAAACATGCTGCTTTGTGAAAGCCAAAATGTTTGGGAGATGGATACTGGTATTGACAGATTTTGTCAGGAGGAAAGTTGTAGCCAATTGCTTAGGGCACTGTCCTGGAACGTAGGCGATCTGGGATATGATCCCAAAAGGAGTATTTTCACGCAAATCTGTTTTCATAATAAATATATAAATAAAGGTTTGGGTTCCTTCCAATTAAAATGAAAACAAATCCCCAAAGTTCAGGAACTGCTGCAGAACAGAACTGCCAATTGTACCGTAGAGGCATCCCTACAGCAAAGAGTCTCCAGGCAAAGCATACAATGACAGAAAAGAGCTGGATACAACCAACAGACCAGACAGAATAAGGTACCAGTGAGATGATGACATGTTTAGTAGGAGTCCCCGCATATATTCATTATTATGTCGGCAGAAGGCTTGAAGGAGGATGATGACATAGTTTTATCACTATGCATCCCTCCATGACATGTATATCATTATATGCCACTTCCCCCCAAATGAACATGTCAGTGGTGTTTGGGATAGGGCAAAAGCCACCACCTGGGTGCTTGCCAGCAGGAGTGAAAGCCCGGTAGGGCTCTCTTATAGGTGAAAGGCCCGGGGCGGGGGAATCAGGCAGGGGTGAAGTCTCAGAGGGCAGTTTAGTGCTAAACCATGGAGGCTTAATAACATCAGCTCCCTGTTTGTTAAACTCAAAAGCCAGAGGGAAGCAAAATGCAAGGCAGAGTCCTGCTACCATCAGCTCAACTGCTGTAACATTTCCATTTAGCCTCAGAGGGACGTTTTCCCTTTTTGTCTATGCTTTTAAAACACATTTTTTTTCCCTTTGTTTGACCCAGGAACTTTTAAAACATTCAATAAAAATGACTCTCCTGACTGAAGGCTGGTTTGTTGTTATTGAAACAACTTGGGCCACTCCACTACTTGTTCTATCTTCCCTTTTCCTCAATAAGTGAAGAAAATGACGCCAATGGCAGCTCTGCATGCATGAGCCACCTCACAGTAATAAACCAGAGTGTGTGAGATGGAACAAAACAATTTCAGGAAGGCAATGAATTTCAGTTTCATGCATCCAGAGGAATATGTATAAACAACAAGGGGAGGGGGGCATTTTTTGTGATGGTTTCCTTGACATTGTATAAATCCGTGGATAAATCTAACTTCAAGAAGCCATCACTGGTTCAACTCTGGTGAAGTTGCCGTGCCTGAAACTCTTGAAATGCACACTTGATAATACTCAGCAGTGTTTTCAGAAGGCAGTGGGGTGGGGAGGAGCCGGAGTCCATCAGCAAACATCAATCAGCTAATCATTCTGCCTAGCTGCACAATCATTTCCTTTAATGAGAGGTTTGTAATTGTCACTCATGATGACTTTACACATCATTGCTGATTAGTGCTGGAGAGAAACATCCTTATAGCCTGCTGCTCTTGAAGTTCACATCACCCGTCTTTGGTGCAAAGTCTTTCTTTGCCTTTTGCATGTTCTAATTGACTACGAGGCTCTTAGTAGGTGCACTATTTACTGCCAGTAAAGTCTAGTGCACACATGCAAACCCAATCACCCTTAATGAAAGGGATATTTCTACCTTAATAAAGAAGCTCGCTGTGCAGAAATCTGCTTTATTTCTCTGAACATACATTTCACAAAGTGAGCACAGGAATTAATGAAGATATTTTTTGTAGGCCATATTATCTGATGCTTTTTGTCCTAAGCAAAAGTGAGATTGTTTTAAAGCATACAGAACAATTTTCCTTCGATAAAACAATATGATCACAAAGTACAGGCTGTTCCTCAGTTTTGATGCAATGAAACTAGTTCAAGATAATAACTGATAATTTAAGATGATTGTTGGATGGTATTTTATCTTTCTTTTCCTGTTTATCCTTCAGTCAATCTAACATATCTAATAATATTGCTCTCATCTTAAATCACTCTATGGCTATTTCTAGATAGCTACATATTCTAGACTGTTTCATGCAGTGAAACATCAAATAGTCTATTATTTCTTTCATGTAATATAATGATACTATATATTAATCTGAGAAATGTATAACTAGATTAAGATTTCTTGTATGGTTTACCTTTTTTGTTATAAGTTGTCAACTTGAAAAATCATGCGTTTAAACATTTTGAACTTTCTCCAATTGTGAACGCCACTAAGATTTCTATCAGTGACAGAAATTAGCTAAAAAAGAAATTCCTTCTTTTTCATTCTCTTTAGTTTGTGCTTTTGACAGCACTTGTGGACTAGTCATTCTTATCTCCTCATAGTCAATACATTCTATATTCTGTAAAGACCAGTAATTCATGCAAAATTTTACTCTTCTGTTTAAAATTCACCATGTTCATCACTCTTTACAGAACCAGGATGGTAATTGTTGGGGTTTTTTTTCCCTATAGGGAACATAAGAATGTTATAAAAACTTTTTAAAAGACATTTAAAAATAGAGGATATATCATTTGAAAGCATCCTATTTAAAAAAAAAAAAAATTAATTATGTCATTTAGTACATTTCAAACTGAAGCCCGAATAGGGACGCTTTGAGAACACATATGAGCTCAAGCCCTTTCAGGAAGAAAGGCAGTGCAATGCCTGGTTTGCGGCCCCTGACTGGACATAGGTCTAAAACAGAGATGTATATATCTTTAAAGTAAAAAAATTAGGCATCTCTGAAAGCCTAGAGATTTTCAGGTTTACAGTGTTAGATTTCAGCACTAAAGGCATTTTTACACATACTCTGGGGGTAAGGGGGGAGTGGAGCTGCTCTAAATAAAGCAGGGGTGGCAAGCGGACAGAGCATGGGGGCAGGGGAGAGCAAGTAGCCGGAGCATGGAGGGGGGTGGGGGGCCCGCGAGCGGCTGGAGCACAAAGCCAACAGCACGTGGCAGCCACACAGAGTAGTGGCACCCTCGGGCCCACACGGCGCTGTCCACGGGACCCCCAAAGCGTGGAGCGGTCGCTCCGATTCGCACCCCCAAGGGACAGCTCTGGTGGTGGGGCTCGTTAAATGAGCTTTAGTTAAACCAGCCCCACCACCATTTTGAAGTGTAGAGACACTGATGCATGAGATGCAGAGGCTGCGGGAGGCACGTTAATTAGCACAATCCAACAGACTTGATTAATCAAGTCTGCTTGAATGCTCAGTAATTACAGTGCATTACAGCTGCCTCTCTGCATGTCTACAGGCTCCCTTAAATTTCATCTCAGTCCTTTTATTTGTCCATAGGCTCATTCAAAAATCCCAGGCATAAAAATAAACTGCCATGTTGCATCTGAACCTGATAATGAACTGGTTTTCAGTTGCAACAGAGCTAAGCACTGGATAGATGATAAATATTGAAAGAGATCTGTTTGTGGGGCAAAGCCCTTAGCTGTATCCAGTTGTAATTGTTTCTCTTCAAGTTCAGTGGGAGTTTGCCTGTGTTTGAAAAACTAGGGCCTGACATTAGAAGCTGTTTGATACAACTGAAATCCAGCACACCTTAAATTTATAAGCAGACAAATGAAGATGCGACTGTGGCATTAGCAGGCACTGATGCATTGTCCTAATATCAGTCAAACTAAGTTGGATAAATGGCAGCAGTGATAATGATATGGCATAGGTATCCATTAGGGCTAGCAGCCAGAGTACATACGCATGGTCCCTAGAAATCTTGTAGTCTGCCAGCCTATGCTGCACTCTGTTTAATAACAGCTTCATTGTTATTGTTACCTAGCTATTGTGTCTAGTAGCTGTATCAAAGCTAACACAGGATACCTACTAATGCTGCAATCACACCTTCATTTTGCTGGTTAGATATGCCTCAAAGTTCAAAAAGCACATATTAGAGTTCCTCAATTAGACTGAAATGAAGATAATGCAAATAAAATCTAAAATGAGTTCTCTATGCTCTTTAGTAACTCTCCAAATTATTTATGAGGTTTGCTGTTTGTTTTGGCTTACAGCAGAAAATCAGAAATTCTGCATTACAGTTTCCTCCTACGGCTTCCTTGGAACTAGTTAGAAAGAGAATCTCCTGCTCAGAAGCATTGCATGATGTTGCCACTATTGCTTCAATTGTATTGGGCAGAAAGCTCTACCAACATTTCAAAGCATTTAAAATAAGTCATGCTTACGTAGGACTCGTTTATTAAAGCGAAACTACTCAGTCATCAAAATGACTGACTCAGAACCTGCAAGATGCTGAACACTGTGGCTTATAATATGCAAAGCATGTGATGGATTTGATAACTTGTGAGCAATTCCAATTAAACCAATGGAAGGTGCTTCATTTTAAGTGCTTCAAGTGACGCAGGTATCCAGGTTGTAACCATCTTGGTCTAGAGGCAAAAGGAATCAAAACTTGCAGCAGGGATGATATGTTTATTAGACCAAGTAGATATTTATTCGCAATCTTTTGGGCACAGGCAGTCTTCATCAGGCATAGGCGATTGCAAAGATTGTAAAAGTTCTCCTGGATAGAAATGAAAATTCATATTTCACAGGAGAGCTGAAGGTGTGGTAAAGTCTCCTGTTTGCAGGAGTTCATTTTGTGTATATTAGGCTCAGAGAAAAGTTGGACTTTCCTCACCTTCAGCTCTCCTGTGAAATATGAATTTTCATTTCTACCAATACGAATCTTTGCCATCTCCTATGCCTGAGGAAGTTTGCCCAAAAGTTTGTGGAAGTTTGGGAAGTGCCCAAAAGTTTGCAAATAAAGACTTTTTTGGAAATATCTAGTTGGTTTAATAAGACATATCAACTCTGCCACAAGTTTTGATTCAAATGAAGCACATATTTAATTGCTTTTGGGGATCAAGGCCTGATATATGATGTTTTATATATTTCTTGCAAGCTATACATTTATGTCAGAGATGATACAAATATGTAATCATTTGAGAAGGGATAATTATGTATTTAGCGCTGTTGAGAAGCAGATAGTCACAAATATAACTCATTTATTTCAATGCAGTTTTTTCTCGTTCTAAAATTTGCAAAAGCCTTTTTGATGTCAGGGATAACTTTGGATTATCACAATGTGGCATCTTACTAACCAGGTGTACAGCTCTACGAGCATAGGCTGCAGACTAAAAAAAAGTATTTTACTTATAAAATGGCTTCACTTCTCATTTCCAATTCATTTTATTATTGTTCTGGTACATTTGTGAACATAATACATAATACGGTGTTTTTTATACAATCATGTTTGATAGACAAGAGTTAAAATTTCAGAAGCAAACATCGATATCTGAAACTCAATTTTGAAAAAATTGGCTCTACCGATAACATATTTAGGCTATTCCATCAGACTTGAATATTTCCATAATAATGAAACATTCAAAATCTGTAACTTATCACTCTGATATAGATTCATGTCTAATTTAACAAGTTTCATATTTAAATCTTACAAAATGCAGCAATGAAAAGAAGAAATGTGTGTACTTTCAACCACAATCCATCTGCTGAGTGTTTCTTTAAAATAGGAATTCAGTTTCAGTATAAAATGATTACATTAATTAATATTCCACTCTCCTATAGAGAGTTATGCATATTTATCTCTGTTATTACAACTACCTCCACCAAAGGACCCAGTAGAACTAGTCATGGACCAAAACACAATGGTGCATGGAGTTGTACCAACTCTGATGAAAAATGCAGTTTCTGACCCAAACAGTTTACAGACTAACCTTTCAGCTGTTCTTCACAAAGCCAGCACTGCTTCTCTTCAAATCTAGTCCTTTTGTGACTCCTGTAATTCCATTTTCTGCTGGCTCTGATCTTCCCTCTTTACTTATTCTAGTTGTTAACTTCTATGTATAGGAATACTCCCTACAAAGTCAATGAAACTTCCCGTATATAACAAATAAAGCCTTTGTATATGATTTTGGGAGTTGTCAGTTTGACTGCGGTACATCAATTCAGGTTAGCTACATGAATACTCAGCAACAGGTTGCACTATTATTACTTTTAGATAATTTCATACGTATATGATACCGACAGTGTAGCGACACTTGTATATGAATCATGTCCTTGTCATTTGCTTAATCAAAGTTGAAAGTGAGTCTCAGTTCAGAAAAAAATGACTCCAAAAATCAATTTGGAATATTATTGCAACCTTGCAAAATTCTACGTGTTCATTCATCCAAGGCTACTAAATTCAATTGACAGATTATTAACATTGTTAGCTTTTATTCATTTCCATCAATTATTATGGCAAAAAAGCAAGTGAATGGATTTTGTGTCTGTATTGGTAAATGTTTGTGACAATTTTGGAATGCTATATTAAAAAGATTTCATCATGGTACCAATTTTCTATGATGCTGCTGTTATCTATGGTTTGATGATAACATGTCAAGTAAGATTCATATCAGTATTTCTTTCACATCAAAAGTGCCAGTTCTTACTTTTGATGGCATCAAGATGGAGAAATGAAAAATCATCATGACACTACAACTTACTTTTTAGATCTGAGCAGGGAAGCAACCCAGGCTTACTGAATTTCATACTTAACAATTTTAAATATAAGAGAAGGAGCACATGCACACCAGCCAAGAACGGTCTTAGGCTTTGGCAAATAGAGTATCAAGAGTTTTAGTCTAGGCACACTTTCTTTTTCAAGACGTGTGCTGCCTTCACATCTAGCAATACTGCATTATGTGCATTAGCCACAATTCCATTGTCAAGTATCATATTCAAAATTGCCTAATAGGAGCCAGTATCCCAGGGGACTTTGAAATTCCCTGCTAGCCCCACATCACAGGGAGCTGTGATTTGGCTGCTCAAGGGCACTCCTAGGCAGCTCCATCTGTCTGCCATGGGCAGGATGGGTGCAGGAAACAGTTCTTGAGAGCTGCTGGGGAGAGGCGGTGCCATCGGCATACTCCGAATTCCTGGCTGGGCTCTGTGTCCCTCCCCTGTCCTCAGCCCCAGGACTGTGCCCTACAGCAGCTCCCAGCTTCAAGGAAGGGCTTGAAGGATTTCCCCCTCCCCAAGCCAGCACCGAGTTCCCAGCTGAACGCACTTGCTCCCGTGCAGTCATGCGGCTCCAGTCCCTGGGTAGGGTCAGGCGGTTGCAGCACCTGGTGGAGGGTGATTCGGGCACTGAAACTGGGGAGGAGGCAATGAGTCCCTGTGCTGGGCTGAGCTGGCAGCTGCCCCTCCTCCACCCGTGGAAAACAGACCCCGCTGAGCCAAGCCAGTCCAGCCAGCAGCAGCTGGCACTAGTGGCAGGGCTGCATGGGGGCTCACCCAGCTCCCCAGCATCTCTGCTCCCACACTGCAATTGCCCCCTGTCTGATCCTGCGCTACAATGGTATGGCTGCCCCTGCCTCCAAGCATCGGAGCCCCATGGCTGCATGGGAGGAAGGAACCTGGAACTGGCTTGGGGGTGGAGGGTAGGGACAATCCTCTGAGCCCCACTCAGAGCTGTTCCAGTGCAAGGTCTCTGGGCTCAGGACAGGGAAGCTATACTCTGTGCCCTGCTGACCTGGGTGTGAATGCAGAGTGCACCACCGGGATGACCTCCCCCAGCCTCTGCACTGCTTCTGTCCTGTCTGGGATGGACCACTGCATCCCCCACCTTGGACAAAGCCCAGGGACCCCCACGCAGCCAAGCCTCCTACTGCTGGCTGCCTGCAGCTTAGAGCTGCCTGACAGACAATGACAGGGCAGAGGGGAGAGGCACGTGTCCAACGGGCAAGGAAGGATGGCCCCCACGCAGCTGTGCTCAGCTGCCCTTGGCAATACCCGGTGCACTGGGAGGTGTGTGGGAGAGCCCTCAGGTCTCTAGCCTTGGCCAGCACAGGCATCTGCCTCCCTCCTCCCACCAAAGGATGAATATTAGTGCCGTTCTCTTCTGGTCCATCTATGCAACTTGGAGAAACCTGCATAGATTGGGTCAGTTCTGCCCTGGGCTTTTTGAATATCTGTATTTAGCCATACTGACTTCTTATATGACTAATTCATTTTGTCCCTGAACTTTTCTCTTCTATATAACATAAGAATATTTTGGTGTTACATTTTTAGAGTGGAATATTTAGGAGTTATGCACAAAGCTACTATAAAGATGAATGGAAATTGTGCTTAATATAGTACCCATGCAGGAGGAAATACATCATCAATTTTACAATAAAGAATCTTTTAATTGAAACAATATCCCATAGAAAAGAAAATCAATCTCCTAATTTTAGATGCTTGAGAATAATGAATATATTTACATTAACATAAGTTTCACACCCTTGTCACAACAGGCCGCTGTGAGATAGGATTATGTTCCGGTATAAGGGTTTTAAATCAAGTTTTACCACTATATTCATTTGCTTTATCTGAAGTATAATCGCTTGATGAAATGAATAGTATACTCATGGTAAAAAGAGTAGGATGGAAAAGAATAACTCTACTTATAATAACTTGAGAACACTATGCCAGCTTAATCTTATGGTCACCCCCCACCCCAACACACACACACACTTTCTTGTTTAATGCAGTTTTTGTGACAAAAAAAATATTTTTCTCATTCTGCCACAAGTAGAATCATATTTGCTTTTTGGTTGGCAACTTTAAGCTACTTTAATTCTAGTGCATTGTTCTTAAATACAAGAACTAGGGGGCACTCACTAAAATGATCAAGAGGAAGATTTAAAACAAACAAAAGGAAGTATTTTTTTTTTTTTTTTACACAGCTCTTGAAACACACTGTGACAGGAAGTTGTAGAGGCATATTTAATATAACTAGGTTCAAAAAAAGATTTGACAAATACATGGAGGACAGGTCCATTGATAGCTATTAAACAGAACATCCCAGGACGTGAATCCTCTGACATGCCTAAATCAATGGTGGCCGATGTTAGGGAGGGCATGCTAGGGATGGATTACACTGGACATGTCCTGTACTTACTTTCCCTTTAAGCATCTTGAACTTGCCGCTGTCAGAGAAGCTACTGGGCTAGAAAGACCATTAGTTTGACCCAGTTTGGCATTTTAAGGCTTTTACCAATTGAGGTCCAGTTCACAAAGTCAAAAATTACATTATTCATTTAAGCCTTTTAGGACAAATATCTATTTTAGGGGAGAGGGAGCTGCTGCTCAGGAGCACACAACAGCTGTTCCAGTTTAACTGTGGGATCTGAATGGTCCTGTAGCCATACAAGTAGCTGCATCTCCTGAAATAAAGCACTACAGAACCAAGCAGACCTAACAGTTGCGTTGTAACAGCTTGCATTGGTGTCCTTCGATACTGCTACACTTGTTTCATCTGTCTGTCTCCTGAGGCAACCATATTAAGCAGAAAAATCTCCAAGGTTGGGTTTTTTTTTTCTTTTCAGAAGTGGGGAAATTAGTATTCTCAAAAGATCACTCTTATTAGCAATTGCAAAGTCCAAAAAAACTGTCATCGAACTATAATTTATATACTTATCCATAATTTGGGTTGACTTCCTTCTTCACCATTGCTTTTCTCACATTTTATTTAGTTTCTTTCACTAGAAGCCACTTGAGTTATTCTTTCATCATTCAGTGAATACGCATGTGATTGTGTCTTTCCCCTTTCCTCAAAATTCCTCATTGGGTGGCAATAAGGATCTAGCACAAGGCAATAAATAGATTAAGTTTTCAGAAATATCAGAGGTATTATGAAATACAATGGTACTTCTCAGTCATCTCAGCAATATCTATAATTCCCGTCCTACTATAAAACTTCCAAGGTTATTATTGCACTAGAACTAATCTCCACTAGTCATTTTTACTGTTTCTTAGTTACAACATCTTACAATGGCAGGTAAATGCCAAAACATAAAACAGGCTGTCTGTGGAAGTACTAATAATAACTGGGCCCAGTAAAACATTTCCCTTCAATATATTTTTCATGATTTTTTTTTTTTTGAGTAAAACAAAAAAAAAATCCATTTATTGAAAGATAAATTCTATTTTACTTTGGTCATCAAAATGATAGTCCTGAAAATCAAAATAATCTAAAAACGTATTTTTTGATAACCAAAATATTTTTATATGAGCACCCCATCTCAGGGTCTCAGGGACCCTGCATTATCTTCCTCACGAACACCTTCTCCTCTATTTTGTGGGCTTCCTAACCAAACCACTTCTCCCATGATACACCTGTCTCTCTTTAGCAAAAAGGCAGACTATTCATGGAAGATGTAGTCCAATCAGGAAGCCCTGTCTAGAGAGGAGACGGTGAGCATGAGCCACTTGAACTTCAGCTCTCACAGGGATTCACAAAAGTTTCCCCATAACAAGATATTTCAATGAACTGCTTTGATTTAAAATTCTGTTCTCTTTTTAAATTGAAAACATTATTCTCTTCTTTGATTTTTTTCCTCTGAAAAACAAACTAAATTTCTAACCAGCTCCAAAATACTAGGAGTGAAGGGAACGCAACTAATTAAATTTATTTCTTTTATGGTAGAACAGCCGCTTGTAAAATTCAGCTCCTGACATTGCAAAGGTAAGTTATGTAAATTTACTCATGGGAGCAGTTGCACTGAATCCATGCAACTATCGCCGTAATGACCAACTTAAGTATACACATCACTCCTTACAGGACTGGAGGCTTTTCATACAAGCCTGGATGGAGATTTCTGTAGTGAATGCATTTGAGACTTTGAAAAAAATGTTGTTTGAAAAGTAGAATGGAAAGAATAAGAACTAATCCCTTACCTTCCTCTAATTTTATTAGTGAGGTTTCGTTTTGTTGGCTAACAAAAGTTTCATTTGTTGCACTGGACTGGGCTAAAGAGACCATTGGTCTGACCCAGTATAATTGCATCGAACTAGCAAATTGCCCATCAAGAATGATGGCGGGGGGGGGGAGCAGGGACAGAGACCCACATCCAGTCCTGCACCCCCCCTTCCCCACCACTCCTCATCCAACCCTGCTCCATCCCCTGCCCTCCAGGTCCAACCCACTCTACCCCGACCTCCCTCCTGCTGCTTCAGGTCCAGCCCCACTTCCTCCCTTCCCCCCGCCCCTGACATTTTGGATCCAATCCCTCCCCCTCCCCCCCCACCACCACTTCAGGTCTGCCCTGC
>JAGPOW010002514.1:68421188-68437449 GCA_030014935.1 Caiman crocodilus | reverse complement strand
CCCCCCTCTCCCCCCTGCCAACTTGGGTCCGACCCCGCTCCCCACCCCCCACCCCCACTTTGGGTCTGAGTCAGGGAGATGGTGTGGAGAGAAAAACAGCTCAGCATTGTGTGTTTGGAGAATCTGGTTACATATCTGAGCACAATAATTAATACAGTGCCTTTGCACTACCTGTAGTACTAATTTCTGTAGGTGATTTTAAAGCAACATAAAATAAATGGAAGTTGGACATCAGACTCCCGCAAGTACCTTTAAGATTCTCATCCATAATTTACATGTTAAAACAAATGGAATTGACCCCTTGCTTAGGCCAGAACTAAATTTAATCCCAAGTATCTGCATGGCTAGGAGGGAAGTGGGTTTTATTTTTTAAAGCAATCTTATTCACTGACATTACCACACTCTCCGTAAGACGTCACTCTACTTTTATTTTGGGAGTTCTGGATAAAAAAGCTCTGTTGTGGACTGTCAGCCAACAGGCATTATACCTGGTTTTCTAAGACTCATAGACTGATCTATATTTTTCACGAGCACGCATTACATAACAAATAACCAAACAAATTATGTAAACACAGCACTACACTGTTGATTTATCTGTCTAAGAGTAGGTCTAGCCTATGCAACAAATGAAACAGGGATTCTTTGGGGAATACAATTTATTATGTAATAACTAAGGAGTGCATCATAAAGCATATATGTAAGGCCTCCAAATGCAGATTGCAAAACCAACTCGGATCATGCTATTTCCTAACTTCTGAATGCTTGACTTTGTAACCTTGTAACACATAAAGGTAATCTTGCTTTGTTTCTAAATCGCCAAAGGCTTTTGCGCTATGAGGGATGCGCTATCAAATCTGTAGCCACAGATTATTTTTCCCTTCATTTCTGTTGCAGTCTTTTGAATTTTAATGAGTCCTGTCCCACAGTCATGCATGCAGCATGAGATCGATGCTACAGGGCACAGACCAGTGACAGATTATTTCATCCATTTTAATAAAACTTTAGTTAGGAATATTCTCAAAAAGGCTAAATTTAAATGCCAGAGATTTACTACTTAAACTTTCTAAGATGAGTAAAGTACTTTCATTAGCCAACAAAACAAAAACTTCACTATTAAAGTTAGAGGAAGGATAAGGGATTAGTTCTTATTCTTTCCATTATACTTTTCAAACAACATTTTCTTCAAAATCTCAAGTGCATTCACTACAGAAATCTCCACAAAGACATATGATAAGCCTCCAATCCTGTAAGGAGTGATCTGTATACTTAACTTGGTAATTATGGCGATAGTTGCATGGATTCATTGCGACTCCTCCCATGAGTAAATTTATATACCTTACCTTTGCAGTGTCAGGAAGTGAACTTTACAAGTTAGTGCTCTTCTATAAAAGAAATCAATTTAATTAGTTGTGTTCTCTTCACTCCTAATATTGCATTGTATTTGATGGCAGTATAATATACATCTGCATAGTATTATAGCAGTGTTTCTTACCAGGGTTTTTTTTCTGTCTCTCATAAAAGAAATATGCCTCTTGTTTGTCATATACAGATGATGATGATCAAAACAGATTGGAACCAATCCAAAAGCTAGTACAGTTAATAAATCTGTGCAATTATGTGGCACCTTTCAACAGAGGATCCAAAGGCACTTTACAAACATTAATTTAATTAAGGCTTCTAAAATCCCTATGTGAATGGTTAGCATTAGCATAACCATGTCACAGATGAAGAAACTGAGGCGCAGAGAGGTTAAATCTGTGGCAGGACCAGGACCAGGATCCAGACAGAATAAGCCATTCTCCTATGAAGCAACAACTTTTTCCCCAGCAAAATCTACTGTTTGAAGAGGAAAGCTTTGCTGTTCATGAAAAGCAGAGGTACCATTTTTGTCTATACAGAAAATATTCACTTCAAATTTAAATCAATCAGGCCATTTCTTCACAATCTCCCAGTGAATTGCTGAACTGTATAACAAGCCTTCCACTTTACAGAATTAATATAATGTTTTACATTTTCTCGCCAAACCAGTTCCGTGTATCTTGCTTGTCTTAATCAGCTGTGGGCTACCCAGAGTACTCATTAATTTTGAAACTCAGCATTTTTAGTTTCTTTACAGAGGTTATTTTTGTTTAACTAGAGGACTGAGGTTTTCTACATACACAGCATTTTTCAAGTTTATCTTTAATCAGATATTCATTAAAAAGAGTTCACCGTAAAAAAAAAAAAGCCAGTAGATTTCATGTTTTATATAGGATATTCCACTTCTCCTGCCAGACTTGTTTAAGAAATCATTGGGACATCAATTGAACCCAGTGGAATAAAACAGCAATAGCTAATGCTTAATTAGGAGACTACTACTGTACACTCTGCTCTGTGAGGATGCACTTGCCCAGGACCCAGTGATTAAGTGATGTTTCTATTCATTTGGCACTGCATTGAAATACTAAAGACAGGTCCTTTTCCCTAGCTCACAAACTAAAACTCAACTCTGTATTCCTTTATTTACCAGCTACTTTCTCAAAGCCAGTGTGGAACATATCACTTCCTCACCTGACCCCCTCCCACAAACACACACGCATGCCCCATATGAGATCTTTTTCCACAACGCTACAGTAAGTTATGACCTACTCATTTCACTCCCTGCTACTCCTAATGTGAGAAATAAGTAGAGAACTGGCAAAAGGGTGGGTGGATCCAATTTGGAGAGCAGCCTGAAGCAGAAAGGAATGACTATAAAATGAGAATAAAAGTTTTTCCAAAGAGTCTTATCTGGTCCTATTGGTAAGTAGCCCGAAGGCTCTCCCCCTTTCTGAAGCCACTGCAAACCTCTAAAAATTACTCAGTGGTCATATGTGATCCACCTGGCTTCACCTAGTTTCCAAAAGCAGCAAAGAAGTGGGTCCATAGAGTTTAAGGCCAGAAAGGACCATTAAGTCATCTAGCTTAACCTCTTGCATATGACATGCCATTAAATTGTATAACCAATTCCCCTAGCACTGGGCCAGATAAGCCATGTTCAACTAAAATAACTTCCAGGAAGCTATCCAATCTCAATCTCTTTCCTGCAGCCTCTCCAGCTTTTCAACGTTCTTTTTAAAATATGAACAGCAGAACTGGATCGAGTCTCATCATCAATTTGAACAGTGATAACATCACTGCCATAGCCTTATGCACTCTTCATCTTTTTACACACACAAGAACAACAGCAGCAGCACTTTTTGCCAAAGCATTGCATCTTCTCAAGTTGAACGGCCTGTCTAACAGGAACCCTAGCTCCTCTTCAGAGCTGTTGCTTTCTGAGGTACGTGTCCCAAGGCATGACCTTGAACCCTAGAACTTGTCCTTGAATCCTAGGTGCATTTTTAGTTGGTTATATTAAAATAAATTTTGTTTGAATAAAACCAGATGACCTAGAGATCCAGATGACGCTGTACTTCTGCACTATCTGTATCACTACCTGTCATTTCACCAATATCTGTATCATATGCAAGCTTTATCAGCAGTGATTTTATATTTACTTGATTCAATTTGCAAATAAGGTCAGGTGTGTTCAAAAGATCATCAAGTCCGACCCCCTGCACAGGCAGGAAAGACTGCTGTGTTCCCCAGCCAGATGACTATTGTTGACTGCTTCTCAACCAGTTCTTAATATACTGCTCACTGAGATTGTGTCCTGTTAATTTTTAATATGAATGTACTGTAGTACTCAGTCAAACGCTGACAGTATAATAATATTTCCTCTAAGCAATTACTCTGAAAATTCATATTTACAATCTGATCAAAGAATTAAATCAGATTTGTTTGATAAGGACATTGCTAAAAGTAAGTAAAGAATAGAGATTAAATGCCCAGAGGAACATAATTATTCTTACAATATGATTCAGTTCAGTGGTTTATGTTATTCTATATTTTCTTAGACTTTTTCTATAAAAGTTCGTCTTTGCTTACTCACAATGCTAAACTGCAGTGGCATGAGCCAACCAGGAGGTTTTGGTGGAATCAGTTCTACTTCATTGCATAAGGGTTTTGTCAGCAGCAGATTTCACGTAACATCTGGTTTTCTATATACCCTATAGGATTATAAATAATGCTCCAACTCTTGCATCTTAAGACTCTCTTTCCCAGGACTATATTATCAAATCATCAGATATAACAACTACAATTCTGAACTATCTTTCTTTTGTTCAAGTGGCACCATATGTCCTAATTTCTGCTTATGGACTTAACTTCCACAGGATAACAAAGGAAAGTATGTCACATCCTAACCAAAGTCCAAAGTGTTGGAGAGACTTTCAGCAACACAAAGCATTAGTGACCATGGCAACCATAATGCAATGACCTTTTGGCCACTTTATTATGGCATCAATCAATATTACTACATCAAAGGAAAAACTGGGGCAGTCCCACACTGGCCTGGAAGAAACAACTAAGTACATTTTTTTTCTCATACTCTCCTAAGGAAGATTAAAAATCCTTATTATATAACAGGATGAGCCCTTACTCTCTCATGGAAAAAAAAATCACATTAAAAACCTAAACTTGCACATATTAAACCCTGCAGAGTATAGCATGGGTGGACAAAATGTACTTGTCTTTGTCAATTTTGGAAATTATGCAGTGTTCCAGAGTATTATGGATCATTGCAACAATACTTCAGAAACAGAGGTCGGATTAGAGCAGAATTGACTTTCTTGGACTGATTTTAATGAAAAGTCAGATTTCTGAGACAACATTACAGTAATGTATCCAGTTCTCCCTACAGCTTAAAGCATCCTCCCATTCCTCTCCTCTCACTGCTGTTACTAAGCTGGTATCGGTGCTTTGATGTTCTTTTTTTTCCCCTAAAGTTGCTTGTTCTTAACCATACCCCTTTCTGGAACACACATGATTTCCAACATGTCAGTATAACTGCATTGTGTCAGACAAAGAACAAAGCAGCATGCTGTCACATCTGGCTGAGAAAAAGCAGCAGTTTGTACTTGATCCACAACATCCTTTAGGACACAGAGAAACTACCTATGCTGAGCAGTGTAATAATCAGGCATGTTCTTTACAGATATCCCATTAGCAAACATTTCTTGTGTGCACAGATGAGGACGTAATATCTGATTATTGTTTGAATTCATGTACTTATACTTCTTGCACTGAAAACATAACAAATCTCTAGCTGAAATACACTGCTTTTACAAAGGGATGTGCAAATTGTGCTCAGAAATTTTTATTCATACTGACTTGCACGGAGTGATGTCACCATGAAACCAGTTTGAGGGAGCAAACAGTGGGGTTCATAATGTAAGTGAGTTTCTACTATATAATCTTTATATTTACTTTTTTATTATTTTACCACTTTTCAAAGATGCTTATACTTAAGTCTGCATGTGCTGCTGCCTTACCTATCTTTCTCTTCCTGATTAATTCTTAAATTACATCACACTCCGAAATGGGTATCCTCACAATAAACAGAAACACCTTCGGGACACCTTTGCCACTGCACATGGAACAATCATTTGTTTCATCCCAGGATGAAGTGAAAGGTAAATGTTGGCAGGAAAAGCTTTTGTAGAGACACATGTGAATATTATTACAGACAATTCAGAAAATAAGAGGAGATGTGGCTTTGAGGTTTCTTTCAAATGCTCTCTCACTTAGTCCATGTAAACAGCCGCCTGACCCGTTATACAACACGGACTAGTCACGGCACAGGGTCACAAAGTAACTCCTGCCTAAAGTTCAGTTTTCCTAACAAAAAAGTCAATGATCATACACAAAATTCAGATTAAACACTGTATCCAGAACAGATTCTTCTGCAATCCCATTGGAGACCTTGTGCCATTCTTACATTATTCCATTTATAGTTACGCTTTGCTTGCAGTTATTCAGCCAACTCTATATACACTTAATAGTAATCCTATAATTAGCTGCCCTGCCAAAGAAGGACACATGGGTTTGGCATAACATGTTCTTACCAAAGTCCACGCTGGTTGCTAGTAGCTGCGCTTTCTTCCTTTGGATACTAACAGATGGAGTGTTTTCTTAAATCACTCTAGTGACTTCTGAAATGTGGAAGGGTGAATAAAAACTCTGTATTGCTTCGGTCCTCTTTTTTAAACATGTATACTATGTTAACCCTTCTCTGGTCCTCTGGGACATCACTTGCCATCCAAGAGTTTGCAAATATTATTGCTATTGTCTCTGAAGTTTCTTAAGATAGCTCCTTCACTACCCCAAGGTCTATTCCACCAGGTCCTGCTGACTTAAATTCATTCACATTTGTCAAAAGTTCTCCAAAACATTCGTTATTTATCCTGACCTCCAATTCTTCTGCTTCTTTCTTTATATTAATGCTGCTAGTCATCTGGTCACTGACAACACAAACCTGGGAGGCCCATGTCAGAGAACTGGATTGAATTCAAAGGGATCTGATAAACTGGGGAACTTAACCACTGGTAACAATGAAACTCAAATGTATTGTGACATCTAGGGAAGAAAAAAAAAACAAACACAAAAAAAAAAGAATAGGAAAAGACCTGGTTTGGTAATGGCACAGCTGAGGAGGAGCAGTGCAGACAGTGTGATGATGTCATTAAAAAGCAAATACAGTTTTGTTTTAAGAGAAACATTGCATGCAAGGCATGGGAAATGATAGTACCACCCTCTTTGATGCTGGTTAGGCTTCAGCGAGATCTGTGTCCAAGTTTAGGCACCATAATTTAAGCAGGATGAAGAAAAAACAGAAGTGGATCTAATGAATGGAACCAAAAGTCAGCAGCAAAGATGATGAAAAGGTTGGAAAGTAAGCTATATAAGAAAGACCTGAAGGAACTGTCACTGTGACTGCTTCCCTCCTCAGACCTAATAAAGAATACATTGCCTTCAAAAGCTTATCTAACTTTATTCGTCTAACTTTATTCCAACCTTTGAGTTGATCCAATAAGAGAGATCTTCCAAAAAAACCCTTGCCTCTCTTGTAAAAACAAATCATCCTCATCAATAAAAAACTATAAGCAAATCGAAATGAAGACAGGGCAGTGTCAAGCAGCATTCTGTGATGGTGAAGGGAAGCAGATAAGAAATCTTCCCTTCCAGAAGTAAGCTTCAAGAGAACAAATTCAAATTACCCGACACAGCCCAAACCCACGGGAGAACTCGTTCAGTTCAGTTCCAGAGGTTTCAGTGCAACTATGACATTTTAATAAAACCAATCAGAGAATAATGATTAGAAAATTGCAATAAGCCATCTGGAAATGTGGCTGGAAGAAAGTGAGGGAAACGCCACAAATTCAAGACCTGCTATTAACCTGTGTGCCACCTCCTGAGCCACAACTGCCCCTCTAGCTGGTAAGACGCTGTATTATACTGTATTATTTGTGCTTGTTCTCGTGCTTTTGGGGTATGTCTCTTGCCTCTTTTCTTACTGGGCGGTGATAGGGGAATTGTAACTGTACCTTAATTCTGAGTAACTCTACCTTACTTCTGGGTCTACGCTTGCAAAAGAGGTTCTGATCATAAATGGGCCGTTGTCGTATCTCTCCAGAGAGGCGAAATGGTAATGAGTTTTTGGTAACATTCCCACTATCTTCATATGGTTGTGGCGATGGGAATGTCCACCCTCTGCCAGTAGCACAGTGCTTATAGCAGTTAGTAGACCCAGGAATAAGCCCTTCTTAGCCACAGGGGGTGCATCCAGATGAGCACAGCTGTGCAGTATGTGGCACACAAGCACATACGCAGTGCCACATACCACTCAGTCCAGTATTCTCCATGCTGCAAGGGTGCACTGCCCAAGCATGCACTGCACTGGGGGGTTTTTTCATTTTTTTTTTTTACCCCTGAATATATATAGGAGTAAAAAAAAACCTAGGAAAAATTCTGGCGCAGCATACTTTTAGGCAGTGCATACTGCTAAAAAGCAGAGCCAGCCACCTGAAGCTGCGCTGTGGCTACCAGCCAGGCTCTGCACGGCAGAATCGCCATGGCTGCAGCCCTGGGAAGCCCCCAGGAGCCCAGGTAAGTGCTGGTCCTGGCCTCCCTTAACCTGTCCGGGGCCACTTGCCGCATGCCAAAGCGCATGTGGCATGGACATTCCCCGGGTACAAGTAGCTGCAGTGCAAGATGCACCACTGCTGCCTGTCCTCAGGAAACCAAATGTCCACACACGTCTGGACACACCTGTCAGGGGATTCAAACCCACCTGTCTCATTTTCCAAGAGAAAGCCTTTCCCAGAAGAGTTTGGTTCAGAGCACCCGCTACACCTTTTGTTGAAGAAACTAGGCCACTGTGCACCCAAGAACACAGGGTTCATGGAGCTAGAAGGAGAGCAAGCAAGAAAGCATGCAACTCTTTAGATACATGATAAGTACACTCCTCTGGAGAAGCAATGATCTTCTGGGAATGAGAGTCCTGTTTTCTCCTCTCTCCTCACAGGGCTGTTTATGCATTTTACATTTGAGAGTCATTCAACTAAAAACAGAAATAACTGTGGATGAAGGAACAGAACCTGGGTCTACCCACTCCCAAGTACATGCCGTTACCAAAGGCCCAAAGACTCCCTCCTGCTTGCTTGTGTTCTCCAACATTGTGATTCTTGCATTCCTGGGTATATATAGTCTAATCCTGAAACTATTATGCAAAAGGTGGGCACCACTGGCACCTTCATTTAAGTTGAATTTAATCATGCGAGTCAGACATGCTCAGAGTATATCTAATGAACCAAGCCCTTTAGCATCAATCTGGATGGCAAGGGAACTTTGTGCCGAGGAGATCCAACTAGACAACTTTTAAGCTCAGAAGACTCAATGTAGGTTCACAGTGAAATTCACAGTCCAAAACAGAGGCAGTAAATGAATTTAGGCAAATAATGCATTTTGTGGATGCCAGAGCAGAGCTAATCTCAATCCTGCTTTAGCATTTAGGGCATTTACACACGTACGGGGAGCCTGCTCCGATGCACTGGAAATCCCGTGTGTTGGAATAAACACAATTAATCAAGTCTGCCGGAGCACAGAAATGGAGGTGCTTTGGCAGCCTCGCACATCATGTGTATCAGCGTGCTCCCCGTGCTGAGAAAATGGTGCTGGTGCACTTTGAATTAAAATGCGTTTGATGTACTCCAATTCAAAGTGCACTACTGCCATTTTCTCAGCATGGAAGCCTGCTGCACCGCTGATACATGCGACTTGCAGGCACTTTTAATTAGCATGGTGCACTAATTAAAAATGCCCCTAAATCCCACCAAAATCCTAGTTCCCGGGCCATTGTAAGTAATTCTGCCCAAGATACACAAAAGGAATATAAAGTCAAGCGCGCCGCTGCTTACTTCTACAGTTCTAACAAGAGCAAAAAGTAATGAACACCTTTCTTTGTCACTGAAATCAGAAGATGCGACTCCAAAAACATACAAAATGACAGATGTTAATAAGAAAGCGGCGTTTCTACATAATTGCTATTCAGAGTAGAATCACCTTTTAAACATGCTGTTCTCCTAACAAGTACTCATATAAGAAAACTCCTCTGTTGATGAAGTGCCTTTTTGCTTGGTGCATAGAAAATACATTAAATGAACAAATCTCTACCATTGACAGGTCTCTGGCATTGTATTTTATCTTTAGGCGTTGGAAACATTATCCTTACATCAGATTTACTCCTTTGTCGGGTGTTTATCTGAAATGACTTCATTGTAAGGTGGGCCCTGTTTATCTTTGGAGTAGGAAGAAAGAAAACGCGTCTTTTAGCAGGTTGATTTGTATCAGGAATTCTTCCTACCTAAACAGAAAGGAAAATTTCTCCCTGCTGGTTCCTCTTGCCACAGCGTCCGGTCTCAGAAGGAACACTGTAGCCCCTAGACCCCAACCCGAGCAGCATTTATTCCACTCGCACAAGGCAACCCTGAAAACAAAGACAAGTTTTTTCTGCACAGGGAAATTTCCTCATAGCCACTGAACACTTCCTGTTCTCCTATTCATATTCCAACCACCCTCACAGCCCAAGCCCAAGTCTGACTGAGGAAAATGAGATCTGGAGACACTTATCCCTTGCTTCTTCATTTGAAAATTCAGCCTCCAATGCCAACGTCCGAGAACTGTAGGAATTCCTATACTAGCACGTCACAGAAACAGTGATTACCAACCGGTGATTCCTCTGAAAGATGTTCCCTTCAAGAAAAAAAATTGAAGGGGAACTACACAGGATAAGGGATTAACCCCAAAGGCCTACATCAGACTGAAAAAGTACGGGGCTGCCAGAGTGGCTTGTCTCTGATGTGATTTAGTACAAATTTTCCATCAAGAATCACATTTGTCTAACCCCAAGACAGGCAGGCTTCTATTTGCCCTTAATATCTACTCATGAAATGCCCCACCTGACCGGTTATCCTGGTAGTTAACCCACACATCATCTATTTAGCCTAGAGGGATATTTTGCTGATCTATATTCCAGAAAACAAATTTTAGACGATAAGCCTATTAAACTGCAACACCAATCATCATGTCGTCTCTACCATAAAGTTAAGCAATCCACAGAGATAGTTTTAATTGGGTTCTCTTTGAAATAAATTGCTCCGCACAATGTACACTTCCAGGCCCACTGTTATTATCCTCCTGATGTTCATGGTTTACTGGTTGTTTTAATCATGGCACAAAGGAACCCTGTTGAAGGAATACAAACATGAAATTGCTAAGCTATGAAGTGTTCAGTACTGCCTGATGCAATTTGTATTTCTTTAAAAGTTCTTCACTGTTAATATTCCCCTCAACAAACAGGGCACTAAATAGCTTACAATGGAAACTCAGGAATTGGTGAAGACGTATGCCCATGAGTGCTTTTGATTCCAGAAGCTGCTGTTTGTTCCATACAGATGTGCAGGAGATTAACGATGTATAAAAAGCGTTAAAAAAGTACAGCTATATATTAGGGCTGTGCAAAGCTTTGGTTGCCGATTTGATTGGTGGCCAAATCTCCAAATCCGAATCAAATCAGGAGCCCCTTCAATCTCTTTGAATTGAAATGGAACTCTCCGAATCAATTTGGAGAGATTCAAAAAGATTTGGCGATTCAGCCATAGACACAGCTTTAAATGTTTTTTCTACCTACCTCAAGGTAGAAGGCAGCTCGTGAATGCTGAGATGGTGTAGGGGATGGGGCATCCCACAGGAGTGTGGGGCGGTCCCTGGTGCACTCAGCAGCAGACCTAGAAGTGGACCAAAAGCACTTCCGGTCCGCTGGGGAGATTTGGATTCGGCCAAATTGAATTGGGGACAGTGATCCGAATCAACGAATCGAATCACCGTCCCTGATTTGGGCCAAATCCGAATCGAATATGGCCTGTTTTGCACAGCCCTACTATATATCCAAGAGAGAATGAGGAACCATTTCAAAGGAGAACCAGATAATACCCAATTACTTAAAAAAAAAGATGCTTGAGCAAGAATTTAACTGGCAGAAATCATTGGAATACTACTGACCCTCTAGAATCCAGGAATTTTTGCAATCTTTCAAACGAATTTATGGACTTCATTGGCTCTAACCTAACTATTAGTAGTTCAGGGCCTTGCTTGTAGTGGGTATACCTCCACTGCCAAGCACAGCAAAGCGCAGAGATACCCAGACTACTTTAAAGGAAGCTCAGGAAACAATGTGATATGGTAGACAAATCACCTGGGAGCAGCTCTGTCTGTTTTGCTGTTGACTTGCTTTGTAACTTCGTCCAAATCATTTATCTTTTCCATGCCTTGATTTCTCCTTCTAGAAAATGGGGGTAAATAACTATAGCTACTAACATCAGTAAAATGATGTATAATCTATAGGGGGAAAGTTTTATATTCGTAGTCTAGAACGATCACTTAGTAAATGAGGCCATGTCAATTTTCAGGCTCCTGTTTAATTTAGATGTGGCCAAACACATTATTTTCAAAATCTGTGAAAAATTTATTCCTGAGCTAAGATCTTGTATGCCAGACTTTAGCCCAGGTGAGCTCTTAGAGCTGAGTTATAAACCCATGAAAATAGAGTTTATAATGGAAATGCTGACAGACTCTTAACTATAGCTACACTAGTGGGAACCACTGTAATAAAATGAATGCAATCACTCACCTCATTTTACCAGATTTTATTGCTATGAGTAAATTAAGAAACTTAACATCTTGCTCTCCACTAAATTGCTTTTTCCCCCAGACTTTTTTGGCATGCCCTTTGTGATACCACTTACTCGTAAACATCCTCATCTTTGTTTCTATGTCAAAACGCATGCATTTACCAGCTTGCATTAGGATTTTCTCCTCTACAGTACTTAACTTTTATCAGAGCACTTTTCCTCTGCAAATTAAAGCAGGTATATTATGCAAGGAACAAAAGTTCAATTAATGTAAACCCTGGGCAGGTTTTTTTTTCCCTCTTGCATAAAAACAGCAGCACAATAAATGTTAATCATTAGAATCTTTTCAAAGAGAAAGCTTTTTGAGAGCATTTTTAAACTTGCAAATAGGCAACATGCTTTCAAGTTACATTCTGAAGGTTGTTATAGAATCAGAGATTAGAAATGGAAGAGACCTTCACACCATTCAGTCAATTCATTGTCAATGCTGGATCGTCTCATCAGCAGGTAAATCAGGAACGAGGGGGTTTAAGAATGATACATTTTATCCTGTAAAGTGATAATCAGCCAACATTGCATCATGGTATGCGATCTGGAGACGCACATTTCCTCACAACTTGCTTGTCAGTCGTGCCCCCAAACCATAAAGTGTACACTAAAGGCTCCCATCGTTCAAATGCAGGGAACAGTTGGCAGCGGATAAATCTGCCATACTTTAATTAATTTGCTTTGATGTTGTGCTTCCTGAAACATGATGATTGACTCAGCTCATTTAAACTTTCTATCCCACAGTGACATTCTGTGGTATCTCAACTGACCTGCTTCTCATTTACTCACTGGAGGTCACCAAGGACAACTGGAAGGTTGGTAAACAGCTTCCTTCATCTTATTAAACATCACCTTTGAATTGTGTATAGATTTCAAGTATGGGAGGTCACAATACCATTAGAGAGGTTAAATTGGAAACAAGAGAGCATGCGAGGCGGTCACAATCATTCCAAGCCACACAATTAAATTAACCTAAAACAAATCCCAGAAGGTGGCTACATTTATGCTCTTCTTCCGGAGGACAAAAGTGAAGTCCAGAAGTGGAACTGAAGACTGGTCAAATAGGAAATTAACTTGTAGAGAAAAACAAATTCCATAACGGATTATCTGCACGTATTACTTTGGGTCTTTTCAAATCAAATCTTACTTTACCAGTGCTTGTTCAACCTTTCGGGAACATTTGTTTATTGAGTTTTGCTAGCACAAAGGTCTGTAGACAGCAAATCAGAGTCATGTAGAAATCAGATTTTAAATCTGTGTTTCACGATTGTTCATTCCGAAATGGACTGTACATGTACATTCATCCAAAGGAGGATCAGAAAAATGTCAGGCGATGTACCTGTCCAACTAAAACTAAGCAAATAGTTTTTATTTAAGATATAGGGATTACTTCCCTATACTGAACTGTTCAGTTTTTTTGTAATAAAAATTATGATTTGGCAAATACATCTTTAAAAAGTCCTTAAGAAATTGTGATCTGCTCTTGATAATCTTCTATGCCTAATTTATCCGATAAATTATTCATTGTGATTTACTTACTAATCTCTAGTTATTTCTTAGGAGGAAAGGCTCGTTATCTACTCCATATCATGAATAGGGAATTAAGATTCCTGCTTATAAGACTTGTGGCGCTATAAATTGTTCTATACATTACAGGGGAAGAAAAACATCAGTAAAATCACTTAGGGCCAGCCCAGATACAGGATTTAGGTGGGACGGTGCCTAGGGTGAGGTTACATGTCACACTTGGACCATCCTAAATCTGTGGAGCGTTAAGTGGTAAATGTTAGCACGTGCTGTAAGTAGTTGCACATTGCACTGCTCTGACTTGCCACAAAAGGCCGGTGAGCAGAGGCATGGCTAGGGCCCCCTCCCTGCTCTGGGTGGATGGAAGCTGGGAGCTGGAAAACTGTTCTTATGCAAAATGGGTCATACATTATGGTTAGGGCATTATGGGACAAGTAATTTTGAATTCCTTCACACCAAGGAGGATCCAGAAGTCAGATCTCCCATTTATTAGGCAAATTCCCTAAGAAAACATTGCCTGCTACTCCATTTTCTGTTATTAGGCATGCCCTGAGAATACCTAGTACAAATTCCATGGTACACAGCAGGAAGCTAGGCAGAGCAATTCTTCATTTCCAAATCCTGTTTATACTTAGGCATGAGCTAGGTTGCCTAGTCCTTTAACCTGATGGAAATGAGATGCCTCTGGGCATACATGGGAATAAAACGATCAGGTTCCTAGACAGCTCAAAGGTCAAATACCTCAGCCTTTATGTAATTTACATGCTGCCAGGATGTAAAAATCACAACTTTGAATTTAAATGTCTTAATTCCTGTTTCAGGAGCCTAATTTTTTTTTAATTATTATTTTTTTTGATCTGGCCATTTCTCCGCTTCCCATTTGTAAGAGTAAAATAACCGTGCTTTTGCTTTTCAAAAGGAAATTATAAGGTTGGATTAAAACACATACCTGAAGCACTTGGATGCTAGAAAAAAGCAACAAAGAAACTCCTATAAATGTTAAATGGGGATATACTTTGGTAGTCTTGCTTTTTTAATTCTCTGCGACATCACTATTAGGCCCTGAGGAAGGACTGGGCATGGCTGGGTTATAACCAAGTGGGAGAAATAACAGATTGCATATTCTGCAGTGAAAAGAAAAAGGAGAATAAAAATCTATCGGAGCTGCAAAAGAGCAGGTATATCTAAACCTTCTGTGGCCTTAGATTATGAGTGGTGGTAAGAATAGCTCCAGGCACAAACAATACAAGTGGCCACTTAGTCCTGTACTGACTCAGCAACTCATATGCTGGCTTTCCATCTGGCCAAGGATGGCTGAGCAAGAATGACTGGGCCTGGGTAATAGATTTGTTCACATGAACAAAGCAAGACAAAATGTTTGAAGTGAAAAGTTCCTACCAACAAGAGTCATGACACATGAAATGCTGTGAATTAAGTATAGGACAAAGCCTGGAGTTCTCTTCCTTACTGCCTGAATGACTAGAGCTGGGAACAGGATGCTGTGAGGAAGATACGGGATGAAGTGATCAGCAAATTTATTAGGCAAACTATCGGGAGGTTGCCTGAGTGATGAAGGCTGTCTTTTGCTAAGGTGCACACTACCAGACTCGCTGGATCATTTGCACAGGGACATCTCTAGAGCCACCTTGTTCAGAAAATGAGACAAATAGATTAAAATTTACCTCTGTACCAATTCAAAGCACAAATGCCGATTTAGGGACCGAAAGAAAAAGATGAAAAGAACTGTGAAGTTAATAATAATCAGGATATCCATTTGTTCTTAGGCTTAAAAGCATTATAGCTAATACCACTTATTTAATCTGGTACAATAAAAAACATCAGGGATGAAATTAAGAAAGGGAAAATGAGGCTTGCTAGCCAGGAAAACTTTCTGACAGATCTATTCAATTGGAGGGCAGACCCCCTAGGGAGACGGTGGACACTCCCTCACTTGGAACTTTTAAAGCTGGAGTGGACAGGACATTAAAAAAGATGCTGTAGGAAATAATTCATTCCTGGCTGGACTGGCAGGATGATCTACTCACTGATTTCCATCTCTAATGTCTGTGATCTATTATACCATTATTCTAACTCACTTCAATGCATGTTCCTGGTAACTCAGGATGCTTCTTTTTCAATCAAAACCAGAAATCACTCAAAGTTCAATCAAGTGAACCTCTGTACAAAGAAGGAGAGAGAGACAGAGAGAAAAAAAAGTCCATAGCTAAATGAAGCCAGTGTATTAAAACAAAGTTCATATGCACACAAGAACAGAGCTCCTGAGTTGGACATTTCTCAAGAGCTGTCAGGGTCCAGACTAGCACTAGAAAAGATTTCCCCAGAGAAACAGATAGATGGTGGTTGGCTCTGCTGTCACTGCTCACTGAGGTGAAAGGAGTACGAACAAAGTAATAGATAGGTTTCCCCCACTGACAGTGAGAGACAGTCATCTTAAAGGAACACATCATTCAAGGAAGTTATTAGTAAAGAGGCATGTGTATGCAGCTCTTCAGTCTGAGTTTAAGCCCAGAATGGGTTTATGTTTGTATCATACCACTGGCTTTCATGCTGCTTCACAGGCCAATAAAAAAAAAAAA
>JAGPOW010002514.1:68387002-68421088 GCA_030014935.1 Caiman crocodilus | reverse complement strand
AAAAAAAAAAAAGCAACAGCCAGAGCAGCTGATAATTTTGAAGCAGCAAATACTTCCAAGAATACTAATGATAAAAGGAGGGGTGGGGATGGTGCTGACAGAAACAGCCTACAGCCATTTTAACTAATTATTCTAGTTTTGCAAATAACTGCACATTCAGTGATGCTGCTTCTAGCCTGCAAATCAGGAATGATGATCCGGCCCTTCTGAAGGCAGCAAGAAACTTCCCATTTCATCCTTTATACTTAGTACTTTGTGCTTTGTTGGTGATTCTTCAGCCACTTTTGGGTATAACAGGATAGTAGTGTTGTAGCCAGGGTGGTCCAGGAAACATGAGACAAACAAGGCTTTTTGCATGATATTTTCTATTGGACCAACAGTATAAATGGGAGAGCTGTCAGAAAAGCATTTGGGCACAAGTTTATCCGAGACTTGAAGGGCACTTCAGAGGATATCACCATTCCCCACCTTCCCACCCCCTTAACTAAAGATGCGACCATACATAATAATCTCACAGTAACAAAGGATATTGATACAAGCTGTTATGATGTAACCATTCTAGCTGCATGTTTCCGTAGTGATGGGAGTGTAGCAAAACCATTATAACATGAACACTTGCATTCAAGGTAAGGTTACAACAATGTAACTAACTTGCTTCATTATGGGATCACATAGGCATAACAGATAGATGCCTTGCAGCATGGAACAGTTAGTACATGGTCAATCTGCGTAGTATTAAAAGTTAGAACGTATTTTGAGCAGTCGCACAGTAATGTTTATTATAATCTCTAACATGCACGACTTGGTGGTTGTGGTCCTAGCCGCAGCACTGCACCAGAGTCTTGAAGTAGCTGACTGTCAGTCCAGTCCGAGGACCCTGCTGGGCTGTGGGCACCTGGCTTTCAACTTGACCCTCAAGGAACCTGACAAGCAAAAACTCCAGGATCCTTTCTCCTGACCTGTGTGGCTTTCTCCAGCCCAACCTGGAAGCTTGGTACAGCTGAGGGGTCCCTGACTGGTGTCACAACTAGATTAGGACCACAAATTGCTCATACGATCTCTGTGGAGCAACCCAACAATAGCTGAACACATGTTACTCAATATGATCTGGAGATAGTCCTTGCATGAAAAATCATAACTTTCCTGTGATACACACTTAGCATGTGTTTTCCTGCTCAAATGTGTGGTCACCTGTGTTAAATAGTAGCACCACTCCCCCACTGCCAAATTTCTGAACCCGTGAGCAGCCCCACGGGCTAAATTACAAGGCACTGCTGCATGCATCTGGCCCATGGGCTGGAGGTTGAGCATCTCTGATTTATACTTTAGTGGTGCCTGGAAACATCAGAGACCAGCTCCCCACTGTGTTAGTCATTCTGAATCCACACAGATCAAAGAGGTGAAAATCTAAGTATAAGACAGGAGACAGCAGACAGCAAGGGGAGCACCAGGAAAAATATGGCAATGCTACTTATCATGATAGATGACCACCTCCAAGTGCTTGATGGGTCTCTCTAGGGTTTTATAGGCCTCATCCTAAAGCAGACAAGGTTCTTTTGGGTATATATATAATATCTTGTATTAGACCAACTCATATAGTTGGAAAAATTCTTCTTTGCAAGCTTTCAGGTACAGATACCCTTTGTCAGGCTGAGAAAGCACCTGCAGTCGGTCTGTGCTCTTCCTGGATGGAATGAAGAGTAAAGAAGCCAGAGGCTGGTATGCATGCAAGAAAGCCAGTCATTCATCCTAAAGCAGAGTTTCAAGGAAGAATGAAACAGGTACACAAATATAATTAAGTGCATAGGCCCCAGGACTTAAAAACAAAAACAAACAAACAAAAAAAGGTTTTGCACTTACTTGAAGGAAGTTCCTCACCTAATCTCAATGTAAGCAATGCTTATCAAACAGAAGCAACAGGGGCTGAGTTTCATAGACCCTGTTTCATAGATCACCTTATACCTTCAACAGCAGGTATCGCTGCCTTGTTACCCTCTAAAATTGACAGGACACTGTCAGTTCTGGGCTGCTTTAGGAGCCTGGACATTGACCTCTGGTACTGCAGAGAACAGGTCAGTAAACGCGTGATATAAAAACAGCTACATTGGTAGCATTAAAGCATCCCAGATCCATACAGTATTGAATCCACAGTGACAAATATGAACACTGAGGCTCATCAGCTTGCATGTAGTTTTACTGGAGAAATTTTCCACCCTACATGCCAGATGTACACATGAGGATCTGATGCCTAGGTACCCTAATTTGTGCCCTAAATTTCACAGGTTGCAATCCTTACCTCTGTGTAGAGGTCATAGAAGTAACTTAAACATCTCGGTAGAGAATAGCTTGTTTGTCCCTTTCTAGGGGTGGGGAAGATACACTGGGTAAATCTGGGAATGGCTCTGTATCAAGCTATACCCAGACAAGGTATCTAAAGTATTTATCTATTTTTTGGGATCCCGTATCAGTTCTTAAAGTAATGGTAAAGTTTCAGCAGTATAAAGATTTACAAACATGCTAATAATAGGATTCTGGGAAAACATTTTGTTGGTGTTAATCACTGCTTAAATATAAGATGGATTATTAAACAAAAGCATGCGCCTTTGCGTGTCTCCAGAAATGGTTTGATCCTGTCCTCACGCAGTTCATAAACAGAAATCCATTTCCACCCCCTTGACTTCTGTCATGCTATTTCCGATTCATACTAGTATAAATGGAAAGAAGTATCAGGTTTTCCAGTAGTTAATGGAAAAGAATGAAATGAAAAAGTGTACTCTCTAGAAAAATTACAAGAGCAGCATGGTATGTATATTTAATAATAAGGAAGCAAGAACAAATCATTGTGCAAGCTCAATTACTTTCAACCTTCTTGATTCTTCTGCTACTAATAGTTAAGGACCTAATATTATAAATGATAAAAGAAAAAGCTGATGCCATACTTGTCTGGAGAGCTAGTAGATCATGACTCATCAAATCTAATTCTCTTGAAACCAGTCAAGGCCTGGAGGCAGCACTTAATAGAAGTGAGGTATAGCAAGTCATCACCAGAGACGAGTCATTTACTTAACCCTGTTGCTTCCTTGAAGTGGGCCTATAATACTCAAATTGTCGATTAAGAGATAAGTTGCACAATGAAGAGCATCTTATCTTTCTCACATGTTAATAGTCACTCACTAAGAAAAAAAAAGGTTTTCATCTGCAACTATTCCATTCTGGATCTTTTCATGACTCACAAAATGAACAAAGCCTATTGTGAATGTAACGTATGTGAAGAGGTCAGTGGAGTTTCACAACTGCAAAATTGAAGCAAATACTTGAAAGAAGAAGCAGGGTCATCATTCATAACATGCTTAGTAATTTTACAAGATCAAGGATGTAATAAATGAAAGATACTTTGATGTCCTGATCATTTGCACTTCATGTAGCCTCGTGTAAATAATGCAAATTCATTTCAAAGGACATGGAAAATATCACTGAATTGAAACAATACAGGAGGCACAAGACAACAGAAACACCAGGCCCTAAATCAAGTTGCAAATCAGGGAGAAATCAAGAATCCCATCTAAAGATGCCTAATTAGGATTTGAGCCAGTTTAGGCTTTTGTTAGATGTGCTTTACTGGTATGAAAGAAAACATTTTTACATGTGGGCATCTGCATGGAGATCTTACAAACAAGTGACCCAGAAACAGAACAAAGTGCACACTTAGGAATTGTCTACTTCATTAAACAACCAGTAACTCTGGAATGATTTAGATTGGGATGATCCTGCCTTGTGCATGGGGCTGGATTAGATGAAGTCCTGAGACGCCTTTCAACCCTGGGGCTAGGGACAGAAGTTACATGTAAACCGGCTGGAGTGATCAGAAATTGGTCTAAACCTTTAACAGAACAGAAGCTCAGTGCAAATAAACCAGTTTCAAAATGGATGAAACTGGTTTAAGAGAAACATGGTTGAATATATTATCAGACTTGACTGATTTGGGCCAAACTAGTTTATGAAACTTCTGTCGTAAGTTCAAGTTAAATCACAATCCATTAGTTTCCCAACATGTTTTTGCAGCCCTGGGCTGGGTTATGCTGTCTGCTCCAGGGAGCAGGGCTGGCTCCACTCCTCTGCTCCCCAGAGGAGCAGTGAGGGCTGGCTGAAAAGAGGTTGGGGAGACAAGCCCAGGTGGGGATACAGCCCAGTCTGCAGGCGGGGTAGGGAAGGGGGCAAACCCCGGCTGGGGGCTGGGGCCAGGGCCAGGGGTTAAACACCCCTTTCCCCACTCAAACTTACTGCTGGCTGTGACTTTGGACAACAAATCCCAAAAAGGCACCTGGAGGCAGGAAGAGGAAGCAATAAGCAACCCAGCAGAGTCCTGCTGTTATAATTTTGGACTGCAAATCCCAGAGACCTTGGGGGCAGCAGGAGGAGGAAGAAAACACAAAGTGCATGCCAGAGAGTTGTGCCAGAGAGTTGTGCCAGAGAGTTGTGCTGTAGCACCCCCACGCTTCTGGCTTCAGCCCTTGTGGACACGTGGCTGCATTTTCTGAATCAAAAGGTAAAAGTCTTTTCACTTCTGTTTCAATTTAATCTCTTCAGTTTAGACTAAGCCTCAAAGACTGAATCAATTCAGCCTTGGGCTTTTTGACTGTCTGTATTTAGCCTGTGTGTTTATGATTTCTGTGAGTTCTGATTATTTAGTCTGGAAAAGAGAAGACTGAGCAGGGATTTAATAGCAGCTTTCACCTACTGGAAGGATGGTTACAAAGAGGATGGAGCTGGACTGTCTTCAGTGGTGGTAGATGACAGAACAAGGAGCAATGGTCTCAAGTTGCAGCATAGGGAGGTTTAGCTTAGATGTAAGGAAGAACTCTCTCACTAGGAGGGTATGAAACACTGGAACAGGCATGGGTAGTATTGCCTCTTGAGTCAGGGACGGGGCATGTGCCTCTCTGACACAAGTCAATGACTGGGAGGGGGAGGGTCCTGGTGGCCAATTGCAATTGCACTGAACAAGGGGGGTGGGGTCCCCTGCAGCTGATTTCACTCACCAAGAGTCCTGCAGCCACTTCCAGAAGCAGTGCAGCCACTTTTGCTGGTGTCCCTGCTATCCAGCCAGCACTCGCAGGGGGGCACTGGTGCTCCTGCCTGCCCCTGCCCCTGCCCCTGCCCCTACCTGCCGGATGAATAGGGAGTGCGGGCTGACAGGGGGTGCACGTGTGCTCTCAGAGGGTATGTGTACCCTGTATGCATCGCCACTGGGAACAGGTTACCCAGACAGGTTGTGGAATCTCCATCATTGGTGGTTTACAAGACCTGGCTAGATAAAGCCTTGGCTGGGATGATCTAGTTAGGGCTGGTCCTGCTCTGAGCAGGGGGTTCGACTAGATTACCTCCTAAGGTCCTTTCCAACCCTAATTTTCTATTGTTCTAGTAGTTCAATTAAATACTATTGGTTATCTAGTGATGTACAAAGAACTCTCACGTGCACACAGTATAAGGTCACTTAGTAAATAAGGGGAAAAAAAGATATGCAAAATCATCTAGTTCTTCTAGCTACCAAAATGAACCAGTTCCTGACTGATTCTAAGTGGTTTCACCCACACTGGCACTCATTATGCTTCCCAGGTACAAGTGTATCCTTCAATTATTCACAAACTCAGTATACAATAAAATCACATGAACTCTCAGGCTTTTATAGCATATTGTATTTGAATTTAAAAAATCCTCTTTGGACTGTAAAAAGAATACGAGAGAAACACGACTGATAGGGAGTTCATAAAAGTCCAGTCACACTACTGAATTTACCCTGAGGTGGTCATATCTTTTATCAGACTTTTCAAGCAGTGTTGTTTATTTTACCAAATTGCTATGATTTAGATATTTATTATTTTAGCATTTTTTGTGAAAATCAATTTTTACAGCTCCAGAGAAAATGGAGGAGGAGGGTGGAAAAAAAAAGTGTTTTAAGTTCTTTAACAAAAAGTTATTTTAAATGATACTACCTAGATTTTATTATGGTTTATGAATTCATATAATGTAGTCCAAGAACATATCGTGTTGCTGGTTCAAATAGAAACAGATTAAGTCATAATTTTGGCTGATTTTACTTGTTGTACGAATAAAATTAAACGCTGACAGCTTTAAGAGATGGTCATATGTTAAAGGTCGCTTGCCTCTATAACAAACAGCTATCACAGAATCGGGGAATTAGAAAAGACCAGCACTTTCTATAGCATACTTCCTACTACTCGCCCCAGTCTAGTGCTTCCTAATATTAAGCCGATATGTACTTTATTTCATCCCATTACCCCTTAGTAATGATACCCCCTTGTGTCCCTCTGAATAATTCATTTTCATCCTGAGTTTATTAATGCCTTCAAAGTACTTGCAGACAGTAATGCCCCCCGTTCTCCTTAGTAATCACTTAGCCATGCTGTGCTGCACGTAAATAGTTCTTTTAAAACTCTCTGTGGATTTAAAATCATTCTAAAATAATTTAGGAAAATAGTCTATCTGCTGGGTTAAAGAACTGAACTGGGATATGGCTTTCTCTCTCCAATCATCCACAAGATATTAACTGCAGGATCAGCAGCAATCCCATTCATATTATTTTAAAAATAGCAGTCATTACAGAAATGGCACTGTGGCAAGCCATAGGAGGTCAAGGAAGGTTTGGACTGCTCTGTAAGATGACTTAAGAAAGATTTGGACAGGTCTGCAAAATCACTTACCTCCACTCTTAGGGAACCAAGGTAACTTTGGGTATTCAGATTGGTAGAACAAACCCAGTTTTGATTTTCATTTATACCAGTGTAACTTAGTCCTTGGATTTCAGTGAAGTTCCTCCTGATTTCTATTGATATGAGAACAAAATTAAGCTTGCTAAACATGCCAGGAAGAAGACCAGGAATCTAGCTCCCATGGACAGTTATAAGGAGAACACCTATGAACCGATCTGCTGGAACTTCAGCTGGAATGAACGCTGGTTTCAAGTTCAAAGCAATCTGAGGGACGTATCATCTTTGCCACAAGTCACCGCTCAGAAAATAAGTATAGGGTCATAAAATGAAAATTCTTGTACTTCTGCTGACCCCTTGCTGAGCAGCAGCATATATCAAAACCATACAGAATGACTCGCAAAAGGAGAAATAAGTCAGGAAGGGCTTTGGTATATTCCTAGTTCAACTTACTTGACTTAGGCACGTACCCCCATCCCACAACAAATGGCTCACACAAAATTCAGGCAACCTTCTGAAAAGGATTTTAGCCAAACATGGATGCCTATTCTTACTAAGCTGTTTTGCCTCAAGAGTTGACTTATGTTAGAAAAAATAAGCATAAAGCATACTGTTTTGCATTTAGGGCCACTCACAGCACAGTCTGTATCCCACAACCAAAATGCGTGCTTCCATATTTAGAAACAAAAAAACCCCCAAAGCACTTGAAAGACCATGGCTGCTGACAAACATTTAGTTAAAGGCATGATAGGATCCAATCTGTGATCCCAACAATCACATCTCCTGTCATGTCATATATACATGGCTTGAGGTGCAATTGTGGGATTGGGGATCAAATCCCAATCATATTCTATTGCTGGTGCGAGGGAAATCCAGGATTGTGATCCTAGGCTCCCCCTGGACAAGCAAACAGCCAGGTGGGTGCCTGTTGCTCCCAAAGCTGGGAGTGCCAGTCAGCGAACTGGCACTGGCCACATGTTAAAGTTAGCGCATGATGGGAACCAGCCACAAAGTTGTTATGCACATTCTCTATAATATTCTGTGTCTTATTCCCTGCCCTATCACACCATTATTTGAATGCACTTATGGATGGGTTACCTCTTAACTAGTTAATCACATCTTAAGTATTAACAGCTGCCAGGGGCCTAGGAATAACAGAGCCATCTGGTAACACTTGCTGCAACAACCCTTCAAAATACTTTCTCCACCATTGTCTTTAATGGGACACAGATCAAAGTTGTGTTTATCTGTTAACTTGAACAGGGGAAATCTTTCTGTTTCATTACATTCAGTTCCTGCACAAGAAAAGAGATTTCCCATATTTTTGTCATATTATTATACCATATTTGGCCTTAGATTTATCATGCAAGAAGGTGGGTTATTTGTTCTTCAGCAATTATGATCCCTTTGACATACTTGATTCTAGGTGGAACTTACTTCTTCCCCCTCCTATGTTCTCTCTTCCATATTTAGACTATAATTTCTTTGAGAAATGGACCATCTCCCAGGTGCACCTATAGCCCCCAACAAATTAAGACCCCAATTTTCAGTGGGCACATAAGCATAAAGCAAAAACTATATGAAAAAATGTGCAAAATGTCAGTATACTGCATGTAAACACAATATAGCTGTTAAGGACTTTATAGCTAGTTTTAATTAAAATATAGATGCTAGGAAAAGATTCGTGAGAGATCTTTACTGCTATTCTGAAAACTAGTGTTTTAAGCATAAAGAGACTTGGATATGCTGCTCACGTTTCTATTCCAAAGATGAACGATACAGTTTACATCTTGAAAGTGTACTGTGTTTTCAGCTTCTTGTTCAGTCCAAGATGTGCAATGAAATATCATTCATTGAGGTGGATTTTATCAATGATAAATAATAATATCAAATACATTTTGAGTCAGAAAAACTAAGTAGTAGCTAGAGCTGTCCCTTGGGGGTACAAATCGGGGTCACCACCCCGGGCCCCACAGGCAGCGCCGTACAGGACGGACATACTGAGGGTGTCACCACTCCATACAGCCGCTGTGTGCCACCGGCTCTTCACTCTGGCCACTCGCCACCCCTTCACCCGCTCTGGCCGCTTGCCATGCCCAGCTCCCTCCCCTAGCACAGGACCCACACAGGCTGATATGCCCTAAGCCCTGAACACCAGTTGGGTTGGCTCTGGTAGTAGGCAAAAAAACTGGAATAGTTATTGCAGTTACTTTCATATAAAAAATACATTTTCAGGTGTAAAAAGTAGAGTATGTATTGTTCACCATCACATCCATAATCTAAATCTAATTCGAACTAAACAGTTAACCATATGGTTGTTATCAGAATTCGGATTCTATCTGTTCTTTGCAGGTGTTGAAGGATACTATGCAACACTATATATAGAAATCTTATGCATTAGGATCTGCATAGATGCTAGTATCTGAGTTCTATAACCAAGAATATACGATCAGTTGCAATGATCAGTTATACCAGGATACTCATGATACTCCCCGTTTTTTGGGGTAAAACTCATACGTTAGCCACAGCAACAACTTCCCAGACAAAAATTACTTCTTTAGTGTTTCATCATAAAGTCGTCTTAGTCAGTTCATATCTAGGGAAGATCAACACATTATTTTCTATGTTTTCCACCACATCCAGTCAATCCAGTTTTAAATGCCTGTAACATGAACGGCTAGGGATAAAAACTACACAAATTGACATAAGTGATCAGAAACCGGTTCAAATCTTTAACACAACAGACTAAAAGAGATTGAAAAGATTGAATCAGTTCAGCCTTGGACTTTTTGGCTAGGGGCAGATATTACATATAAACCAGTTTAAGTGATCAAAAACTGGTTTAAACCTGTAACAGAACAGATGTTCAGTGTGCATAAACTAGTTTGAAAATAGCTGAAACTTGTTTCGTAGATTTCATAGACATTAGGGCTGGAAGGGACCTTGGAAGATCTTCAAGCCCTGTCCTCTTTCCCAGGGACAGGAAGTCAGCAGGGGTCATAGGATCCCAGCAAGATAAACATCCAAATGTCTCTTGAAGGTGTTCAGAGTAGCTGCCTGAAGTGACCAAGGCCGAGTACAAGGGGAGAATGATATCCTGGGATTTGCTTGAGAAGCATTTATGAATGCAAGCCAGAGTTTTGCTCACTTTACTAGCCACAGCATCACAGCATCACACTGAAGATTGATGTTCATCTTGTGGTCAATCATGATCCCCAAGTCCCTTTCGTCTGTAGTGCTAGCCAGCGTCACACTGCCAAGCCTCTATAAAGATGCTAAAGGTTTTTCCTCCCAAGGTGAAGAATCTTGCATTTTTCAGTGTTACACACCGTCAGGTTCTCATCCGCCCATTTCCTGAGCCTGTCAAGGTCAGCCTGGATCATCCTCCTGTCCTCAGGTGTAGACGCTTTACCCCAAAGTTTAGCGTCATCGGCAAACTTGGCCAGTCCACTTCTGATACCAATGTCCACATCATTAATGAAGATGTTGAATTGTATAGTCCCCAGGATAGATCCTTGAGGGAACCCACTGGTCATGCAGTGCACCACAACAATTGACTTCCATCAACCAGCCCCTCTGGGTCCAACCATGGAGTCAATTCCCCAGCCAGCGAATCGTGGTGAAGGTGAGGCTGTAGTTGGCCAGTTTTGCTAAGAAGTGATCATGGGATACCAAAATGAAAGCTTTTTTTAAAGTCAAGATATATTACATCCATCTCTTCTCCCTTGTCCAGGTGATAGGTCACCTGGTCGTAAAAGGAAATAAGATCAGTCAAGGAAGACCTACCCGCAATAAACCCATGCTGGCTATCCCTCAAGATGTTGCCATCAGCCAGTCTGTTAAGAATGGTCTCTTTGATAATCTTTTCTAGGACCTTCCCCAGGATAGAGGTCAGGCTGATGGGCCTGTAGTTTGCCTGCACTTTCCTCCCTTTCTTGAAGATAGGCACCACATTGGCCTTCTTCCAATCTTCAGGCACTTAACCAGAGCACCAGAAGTTCTCAAAGATCCATGCCAAGGGCTGAGCTATGATGCTTGCCAGTTCCTTGAGTACCCTCAGGTGTAAACTGTCAGGGCTGACTGACTTGAAGGTATCCAACCTCTTGACATATTCCTTCACAAGGTCAGTACTGATGTACTGATGCAGGGTAAGGAATCTCCATCACCCAGGACTTTCTGTCCCGTAATAGCCAGGGGCGTCCCTTGGGACTGGTGAAAAACCAATGCAAAGTACTCATTTAGAAAGTTGGCTTTTTCCTGGGCATCAGTTGTCAGTTGTGCCATCTGGTTTAGCAGGGGTCCGCTGTTGCCCTTGTTTTTCCTCCAGCTCCCCACATATCTAAAAAGGGACTTTTTATTCTTGATACTTATAGCTAGTTGGAGTTCAGTCACAGCCTTGACTTCCCTGGTTTGCTCCCAGCAGGTCTGGACTAGTGCAGAATATTTCTCTTTGGAGGCGGATCCAGTCCTCTATCCTTTGTAGGTCTTTCTTTTTAGATACAGGAGGTCCGCTAATTCGCTGCGGAGCCAAGGGGGCTGCTGTGCCCTTTTGCTGCCTTTCCTCTGAGATGGGATAGACTTTGCTTGTGCAGGATACCTTCCTTGATGAGCAACCACTCATCCTGAACTCCCCTCCCCTTTGGGTCATGGTCCCTTAGGGCCTCTCTGACAAGCCTCCTGAGCTTCTCAAAGTCAGCTTTCCTGAAGTCAAGGACTTCTGTATTGCTGACTGACTTGCCAGCTGTATGGTGGATAGTGAAGGTGATCAGCTCGTGGTCACTGTCACCCAGCTTCCCTTCAATCATCACATCACTGATTAGATTGTCCCCCATTTCCATTACCACGTCAAGCAGCACTTTACCTCTCATTGACCCGTATATTTCTTCAGTCAGATACAGCTCATCCACACATGTGAGAAAGCTTTGAGACTATTTGAATTTGGCCAAGCACTCTTCCCACAAGTTGTCTGGGTAGTTGAAGTCTCCCATGACAACCATGCACCGAGAGTGTGCAGACTCAGCCAATTCCCTGGCAAACATCTTGGTCAAGCTCTTGATCCTGATTAGGAGATCTGTAGTAGACTCCCACCATTGTGTCCCCTGTGCCATGTTCCCCATGGATTTTAACCCAGAGGGTCTCCAGTCATCCACCCTGGTGCCAGTGTCTGCTTGCAGGTTCGCATAGCTTTCCTTGACATCGTTTGAGATAAACCTGATTGAATGTAGTATCAGACTTAACTGAATTTGGTTCAAACTAGTTAATGCAATGTCTGTCCCAGACCCCTTGCCAATTTAAGATAAACCAAACACCCCCAGCATCCCAGCATGCTTTCTGGGCTGGACTTGGCTCTCTGCTCCACAGCAGGGCTGGCCCTTCCCCTCTGCTTCCTGGCTGGAGCTCCAGAGACTACAGGCTGCTTCCCCACTCACGTCACTACTCCCTGCTAAGCAAAAATTACCCCCTTCTCTCTGCCTTGCTGAGGAGGTGTCTATATATTAGCTAGCAAACCACATGCTGGCTATAGTCCCTGCTGAATCAACTGGCAGAATCAGTAGTTCATATTGTCCCTCTGTTTTCTTTAGCGGGTGATAAACACTGAGTTAGGGGGTTATAAACAATTATCAATTTCCTCTTGAGCTAATCACAGTGTCCTGCCGGGACCTGGCCAGGCTCCCCACAGCTCAGCACTATCAAAGGCAAGAGAGAGCTGCTTGAGCACCCCCTGGCTCCTAGCCTGAGCTACTAAAGACATGTGCCTGCATTTCTGGGATGTCTATGCAGTTACAAAACTGATTTAGCCTAGCCAGGTTGGACTAACCTGAAAAGATTGAAACAATTCAGGATCAGGCTTTTTGATTGTCTGTCCCTAGCCTTTGACTGTCTGAATTTAATATAAAGGTTTATGAACTAGGGGTGTGCAAAATGGGCTATATTCAATTTGGACTCGGATTTGGCCCGAATCAGGGGACAGTGATTTGATTAATTGATTCAGATCACTGTCCCAATTCAATTTGGCCAAATCTGAATATGCAGATTCGATGCCAATTTGGAGAATTAGTGCTTTGGCCATAGACACAGCTTTAAATTTTTTTCTACATGCCTCAGGGTACCAGGCATGGCTCATGAATGCTGTGATGGTGGGGTCGATGGAATGTCACACAGAAGCATGGGGGGAAGGGGTAATGCATGCCCTGTGGTGGACCTGGAAGTGGACCAAAAGTACTTCCAGTCTACTTCTGCATATACTGCTGAGCACATGGGGATCCACCCCCTCTGCATCCTCCCAGCTCAGTGATCAGCCACAGGGAGACACCAGTTGCCCCCCCAGACCCAAGAGGCACCAGTTGCCAAACTGGGGGGTGGGGGAAGGATCCTTTGCACGCTCCGCAGCAGACTCAGACATGAACAGCTTTGCAAGCACTCATGGTGCTCTGGCAATGTGCTGGAGGACTGGGAAAGGACCAATGTGGTTCCCATTTTCAAAAAAGGGAGGAAGGAGGACCCAAGAAACTGTAGATCTGTTAGTCCTACCTTGGTTCTAGGGAAGCTTTTTGAGAAAATTATCCTGGCGCATGTCCATGAGGGGCCGGCAAGGGAGACTATGCTTCAGGGAAACCAACAAAGGTTCATTAGAGGCAGGTCCTGTCAGACCAACTTAGTGGCCTTCTATGACCAGGTCACAAAATCCCTGGATGCAGGTGTCGAAGCACATATAATCTTTCTGGACTTTAGAAAGGCCTTCAACATGATCTCTTATCCAATTCTTATTTTAAAAAAAACTAGGAGACTATGGTGTTGATAGCTACACAGTCAGATGGGTCACTAACTGGCTGGAGGGCCACACTCAGAGAGAGGTGGTGGATGGGTCTTATTCAGCGAGGAGGTATGTGGGCAGTGGCATTCTGCAGGGCTCAGTCCTCAGACCCAAACTGTTCAATATCTTCAGCAGTGATTTGGACAAAGGGGTAAAATGCACCCTGTTCAAATTTGCAGATGACACTAAGATGTGGGGGAAGTAGGCATGCCAGAATGGAGGAATAGGCTGCCATCACACCTACACAGGTTACAGGGGTGGGCAGATAAGAGGATAGATTTCAACACTGACAAGTACAGGGTACTGCACCCGGGGAGGAAGAACCAGCAGCAGACCTACACACTGGGGAATACCTTTCTCGTCAGTGCAGAGGCAGAGAAGGATCTTGGAGTCGTTGTGGAGGCCAATATGAACATGGGCCGACAGTGTGGAGATGCAGTCAGGAAGGCCAATCAGATCTTGTCATGCATCCACAGATGCATCTCGAGCAGGTCCAAGGAGGTGATCCTCCCTCTCTATGCAACACTGGTCAAGCTGAAGTTGGAGTACTGCCTCCAGTTCTGGGCACCGTACTTCAGGAGGGTTGCGGACAGCATGGAGAGGGTCCAGAGGAGGGCCACCCACATGATCAGGGAACAGCAGGGCAGGCTCTATGAGGAGAGGCTACGGGACTTGAACCTGTTCAGCCTCCACAAGAGAAGGCTGAGGGGGGGAATCTAGTGGCCTGTTACAAACTAATCAGGGGGGACCAGCAGGCATTGGGAGAGTTCCTGTTCCCCTAAGCACTACCAGCAGTGACGATAAATAATGGTCACAAGCTGGCAGAGGGTAGATTCAGGCTAGACATCAGAAGGCGCTACTTCACTGTCAGGGTGGCTAGGAGCTGGAACCAACTTCCAAGAGAAGTGGAGCTGGCTCCTACCTGGGAGCCTTTAAAAGGAGGCTGAATGAATACATGGCTGGGGTCATTTGACCCCAGTACTCTTTCCTGTCATGGCAGGGTGTCGGACTTGATGATCTGCTCAGGTCCCTTCTGACCCTACCACCTATGAAACTATGTACTGAAAGTGCTTCTGGTCCACGTCCGGGTCCACTGCCAAGCATGTTGGAGACCCCCCCAAACTCCTGTAGGACACTCCATTCATCCCAACCATTGCAGGCCACCTGGTACCTTGAAGTACGTAGAGAAAAAATTAAAGCTGTGTCTACGTTCAAATCATCAAATCTCTCTGAATCGATTCAGAGGGTTCCAATATGGTTCAGAGGGATTAAAGGGTCTCCTGATTCAATTCAGATTTGCATCTTTGATTCACTGAATTGGGCTAAATCTCTACTAATTTGAATCAGTGTCCAAAGCTTTGCACAGCCCTACTATGAACCACTTCTACTTTATGGGTTCAAATGAGATTTAGGTCATCTTTAGACCCCATCCACATTGGAGATAAGATTCTGGTCTTTGTTTAAGATACCTATATAGTGCTTAGATACTTTTAGACATCTAAGTCACTAAGCACAATCCTATGCCATCCATTTAGCACCTATAAAGCCACTAAGGTGTCTAAATTCATTATATGCCTCTATTTTGGCTTAGATATATCCCTCCATCCCAACTAGGCTTGAACTACTTGGTATGCTCAGAAGTGAATTAAAATGGACATCTGAACACTTTTCTCCTACCTGTCCTAAACTCTGTTGAAATCCAGTTTAGTTTGGGAAGGACAAATTCTGCCAAGATGTCCACTTTCCCATGTGGAAAAATGCACCCATCAAGTTTTTCAATCATATGGGAAGGGGAGGGTCCACTCACCTTTTGCCAAGGAGCTTAGCTATTAGAATGCTTATCCAACAAGTGAGAGACCTGGGAGCTAGGCCCTCCCCAGTCTGAAACGGTTTGAAGCTCTGCCACTCCCACTTCCAGGGGAAGTACTCTAACCACCGGTCTGAGCCCTATCCTCTCCCTAGTCCCCAAAGTCAGTTCTGTTGACAGGCAGGCATCCCCTTGCTGAGTGATTCGGACCCCAATCTGATGGAAGCACCTTCTCACAGCCTCAAGTCAGACACAAGAATTCAGGCTGAGCTTAGCTGTGCTTAGCTTTCCTGTTGCCTGGTGTGATTGAAAGCTCAGTAGTCTGACTGTTGAGACAACTAGAAAACCATGCGTTTCGCTGGGGCAGAACAGGATCTCTTCCCTGAGATGAGATGTGCATTTTTGGGGGTGAGAGGCTGCAGAGGCTTCAATGCCTAGTAGGCAGAATAGAGTCTGGGCCTGCGTTTTTCCTCACTTAAATTGCTGAACAGGTTCGAAACTTCAGCTCTGTCAAAATGGTTTACATTGGACAGTGTCTTATTCCACAGGTGATTCCATTAGTTGCAACTGAGACTGAATCAACAGAAATATAGTAAGATACAATCCACTGTGAGCAAGGTGAGAAAAACTGGTCACCTTTTCGCCAGTTGTGGCTTTTTTCACAATTTCCCATCATCAACAACTTAACCCATTCTTGCTATGACAGACGATTAGCCTTAAGAGGCATGGAGCCCAAGTCCATGCAGTCCAATACAAACTAACCCTTTGGCCCATCTTTTTGTCACCCCCTAAACAGACCAGTGTTTTGGGTTATGATAAAGCCTTTGAAGCATTGATCCAGGAATGGTATATGAAAAGAAGCCAAAGTGCTCAATGTAATGTCTATATCTGAAAACCTACCAATTACTAGAAATACCAGTAATCAGTAGCCTGTTAAATTGGGACTTTTAATAAGGAGTTAGAGTAGGAGGCAGTTCTTAGTTTCTCTTCGCTGCTCTCATTTCCGCTTGAGCCAAGAACACTTTTACAATTGGTGAGCATCAAGGCCTTAAGAGCCCTTGAGAAGTTCCTGGAAATTATGATTTGTGGCACATGGCAGGTTCCATGCATAAAATTTCTTGACTGATTAAAGACAGTTTTCATTTGCTACATTTCCTTTATCAAAAAGCACTTTGAGCAGTGAAAATAGAAGGGGGGGAAGGGCTTTAAAAGGGCAATATAGTTTCAACACTCTTGAGCAGTTTGTTCTAAGCAAAGTTGACTGTTACCTTTTAGTGGTGACTGCTTTATTGACTGTTAATGCTTTAAAAATGAGATGAAATCAGGTACATATATCTTTCTTGCTATAAAGACTATGTCCTCACGTGTACCAGTGGTTTGGCAGTCTTAACCACTGAAGACATAACATTGATGTATGCTATGTTTCCAAACAGCCTAGTAAGCATTTAAAATGCTGCGAACGGCCCTATTACTTCTAAATGATATGACCGAAGCTTAGATTGTAACACCACTTCATCCATTCCAAACCCTGAATGGAATATGGATGTTCAGAGGACATATTTTAATATCTTACAAGTTTGGGTTTTTTTTCCAGTTTGCCATATAAACAGGAAAATATGCAGAGTAGGAACATACAGCATTGGCAACATGAAAATCTATCATGCTTATGTTAGGAGATTCCAGTGTAGCATGCTATCATGATTTCTTTGCTGATAGAAGCATAAGGCTGGCTATGGGCATTCTGCTTAGCAATGACAACTAAGCTATCCTGGTAACAGTTTCAAACCTCAACTAATACAATGCAAGCAAAGCTCTGCCCAGTCCTATTAATACATCCCTGAGAAAACAGCTTCGTCTGAACGCTGAAAGCTTGTTTTTTTGGCCAAGCAATGGTTAGCACTGCATACCGTATTTTGAGACTTTTGTTTCTCCCCTTGCCCTTTACCCCCATCCTTTCATGTCCTCCGTCTGCCAGTGCCTTAGGGCAGTGACGTTCTGCCAAAATATTACCAAGGACTCCTTCAGGTTTCTTTTCTGTTCACTCAGGAATGCATAAGCTCTTCCGTGGACAAAACAGACTCTCTGTCTAAAGAACCTATCAGTTTTCAATTCTATGGGCTCCGTACAAACTGGGTGCCTAGGTCACAAAAAAAGCAACTAAAATACCTCTGCACCTGCAGCCATATAACTCATTAGATACCTAAATTAATTCAAAACTTACTTTCTGCAATGTAAAGATGCCCCCAGTTCCTAAACTTGGGCTTCTGAGGACAAACAGGAGCACCCCAGCCTGATCAGCCAAGCACCTGCCTCCTGATGAAACTCAGTTGCTATCTACAAGGTAGAGAAGCACCTAACTCCATTTTTTAAAGACCCGGTCCATTAAGTGTGCTTAGCATAGACCTACTGCATTCCAACAGTGTTCAGTATCTTAGAAATCAAGATCCTCAACCAAGATGTTGTCAGAGGTTGGAAGAGAATGCAAGTTTCCCTAATTTTGGAGCTGAAGAGGGATGGACTCCAGGCTCCATCCTAGCATTAATCCTTGAGACGCTAGGATGGTACTTGGGTAGGCAGAACTGATAGAGAGAGAGAGAGACATTATAAGAGCTCTTGGATCCTCACTTTGGGAGAAAAAGTCCAACCCTGCTTCCTTTCCTCCCCTTCTCCTCTGCCATCATGTTGTAGCTTGTGAGAGAGGATGTGCAAATAGGAAGAAAAGGTGGTGGATAATTCAGGTTCTCAGGAGGTTCTGGGAAGGCAGTTCCTCTGTCAGCAGCTATTACAGAAACAGCTGGCAAATCAACAGCAATACAGGCGGCTATGTGAGATGCACCAAATTATCCTGTTTCACAAAAGGCTGAAAAAACCTTAAATCAGCAAAAGATGCCTTTTCTGCACAAGTCTTCCAATGAAAGAGATTTCCAGTGGGCACATCTGCAAGAGATGCTTTATGCCCATTAGACTAATTCTAGTGCGCATCAGTGCGGCTGGCAAAAACCATGCTAATATACAGTAGATTAGTTCAAAGGGCATTAAGTATCACACAAAAACCATTCATCTGTGCTAATTCACAGTAGATTTAGTCCTACAGGCATTAAGTACCACCTAAAAAGTGTTCATCTGTGCTAATATGCAGTAGCACCGATTATAGTGCATTAAGTTTAGTACCTGTTATTACAGGTACTAAACTTAATGCACCGTAATTACAGTGCATTAATGAACATGTAAATGTGCCCAATCACTGTTACCACTATTATCCTGAGGATTCTCCAGGATGCCCTGTACTCTTAACGGATTCATTTATATAGAAAAGATGTATGCACACTAGTGGACACATATGTCTTTGTTTGTGTGTATGCATGCATACAGGGAAAACGAACCTTTATCCCCACCTCCCCAGTCTCCTTTTGGAAAAGTGGATCTCATTTAACTTGATACCTTCAAGCCTAACAATTATGTTGTATTTTTGATGGCTCCTTCTATGACAGTACAGGCTATAAGAGGATGCTTATTTGCGCTCCAAGTGTCATCAGCCCTGGTTTTTGCCAATTATAAAATTACTTTTAGTGGACTCTTTCATTAGTACATAGGACTGGAAAGTCTCCTGTGCCACTGAGTCCAGTTCCTTGTGTTTTCAGGCAACCATTTATCTAAAGAGTCTTAAAAATCATCCATTCCATGCCCTCTCGTTGACACAACCAAAAAACATTCGACCATGAAACCAAGAACATCCTACAACATGCAAGAGACAAAGATTCAGGGAGACCAAGGCACTACCACAACAATGGCAGAAAATCTATTAGCTTAATATATGCTTGGATGATCCTAAGAAAAGAACTGTGCTTCATGATACTGAGGAAAACAACACTCCTACTAGTTGTTGCCAGTCTGACCTAGATGAAACATTTTTTTTTCTGATCCCAAGTCTGGTGATCAATATTGTCCTCAGCAAAAGACAAAGACTGCCCAATCAAGGTCTTTTCCTCCAAGAAGACTGAGTTTGTCTCATTGGTGATCTGACTACTCCCAACCTACAGAGAAGAAAGGAGATTGTGTCTACAGTACAATAAAGAACTGTAATCCAGGTCATGTCTTGGCAATGCTAGGCAGGTAGAGCATTACAAAGTAATAGCTAAAGCTCCAAATACTTAAAAAAACAAACAAACCTCTGTTGTCCTGTGAAATATTTTAGCAATGGCTTACAATGATGCCAAAGAAACATACGCTGAAATGTAGACTATTCAATTTGCCACTGGATTCTGGAAGTACTTCATACTTCTTTGCTTTGTTCATTCAAAAATCTTAAAGCACTTAGAAAATGATAAAATGATTAAGGCCTCACACAACACCTGAGATTGCGGAGAACCGTTATTTTCACTTTACGGATAGAGAGACAGTGGCAGGGAGAAGCAAAAGGCAAAATTATCAGCCACATTTAAGTGTATAGGCCTCAATGGATTTCAAAGGGGCATTCAAGTAGAGTGATAAGTGAACCCAGGTTTCCTAATCCCTATGCTGTATAAACTTCCCTTGTCTGTATTTCAAGAAAGAGCTATAGAAATTAAGGCTGTCAATTGCAGTAAGTTACATAATGAATTCTTGTCAATGACAAAAATCCTAAACTGAAAATGCTGTACATTTTATACCCTGCAGAAGTTCAGTATTCTACTTTTTTCTGATTCTGAATTAATGAGAAAAGTTGTTAATTTTTAACTTCAAAGGTTTCCTCTTGGTCTGAAGACAATAAATATGCAGCAATTCTCTCACAACAAAGATTTGATTAGACATACTTAAGCAAGAATAGTAACTTGTCAGAAATAAATTACTGTTGCAGAATGCCATATCTAACTTTAATTTCCTTATGCGAAGGGTGGAAAAAACCCCACACAACACTATGCTTCCACGAGCAACCTTTTCTCTACATTTCTATACTTTTTTTTTATTAAAAGTTGCTGTTAAAATAAACAACGATTCCAGCATTTCACTGGACAGAAGATTTCTCCCTACCTGCTACTGTGACTTTAGCTGTCCGACTGATGATAGCCCCAGTGCCTTCTAACGATGCCTCACACTGGTAGACACCCTCATCTGGCTTGTGGTGTCTGGAATGGACTATGTTTTGTATCAAGAGGGAACCATTGGCCAACTGCTGTCTCCTTTCATCCACTGCCAAGTTTAAGAACACAGCATCTTTCTTCCACTTGATGACTGGAATTCCTTGGTCTGACTCCGCTGTGCAGTTCAGCAGCACATTACTTCCACGCATGGTGACAGCATCTGAAGGCTCAGTCAGGAACCGTAATGATGTAAAACCCTTAACCTGTGAACCTGAAACAAAAACAACATGGGAAAATGTGGTTATTCATTCACAAGCAGGAAAACATATACAGGCAGCCCTCGACTTGCAACGTTTTGAGTTGCAACGTTTCACACTTACACCATTTATAAATTGACACCCTGTTTCAACTTTCTGACATCAGTTTTGACTTTGCAACTCTTGATCTGATGCCACACCATGCCAGTGAACACGTTAACTGCGTTGTCCATCTCTCTGAACCACATCTGTCCCCACTTCCTTGAACGCTTTCTTTAAGAAAGCAGACAAGACTCCAGAAAAGCCTCCAGCCAAGACTCCTCAGAAGACTCCAGCCAAGAACCCTTCAAAAAGTCGAGCAAAGTCACCTCAAAGAAGTTCTTCCAAATCAATATGATTGCTATTTACAATATAAATACATTAATGTAGCTACATTACCCATTTATAATTGATGGAGTACAAAATTCTGGGTTATTTTTGGTGAAAATAGGGTATCAGGCCTTGGTTCAGGAGCCAATCCCCCATTTATAACATTGTTTCCTATGGGAAAATTGGTTCCGAGTTACAACATTTCGACTTAAGATGCGGTTTTCAGGAACCGATTGTGTCACAAATCTGAGGGCTGTCTGTACCATGTCTGATGCACAAACTCACTGAGAAGCAGGAACACAAAACCCCAGAAGGCACTCTATGTTGGCCTGGAATACATTTGGAGAGTTAATTAAATTAAAAATAGTGTCCCTTTGCATACCTTTTAAATAAAAACAAAGCCAGCTATTTTAGCTCCATACATTCAAATCCAATATTTATAAACAGCTTTGCACCTAAACACACACATACAGATACACATGTGCCCATGCACATAACATAAAGAGACATAACTAAGCTAAACATCTCCAACCCTGCTACACATAGGGACAAGCATCAAAATTATTCTTGTAATACACAGGAGCCACACCAAGTCAATCATGACTCAAAATCCATTTTGAGGTAGAAAATGGCTTGCTGGATTTGTTCTAGTTCTCTTCACTAAAATAAATCTCTGCATAGGAAGTCTACCAGTAGTAAATGGGGTAGCCACTGTTTCTTCATTAAAGAGGAAACATCTAGAGTCATTCAGACAAATCCAGTCTGACCATCTACTTGAAACAGGCTCATACCTTTATATATGATGAGGCATTTCCATCCTAACTGCAATAACACACAAATAGCTAATCCCTTGCCCTCAAACAGGAAGAGCAAGGAAAGAGTTCATTACAGAAAAGTTTCTCAGGGCCCAGTTCAGCAGGTCCCATAGCATCTCCTGGAGGCCAGCAACACCAGTTGCATGCTATTTGCTATTCTAACAATATAGCTAAATGTTTGATTTTTCTGCTGGACTGAATAAATGTTATAATTGATACCAGGCTTGTGTGAAGAGGCAAGTATTTGCTTTGGATGTGGCCAGTTTGGAGGACAGTAGTTTGATAGGGAGATTTGAATCTGTCCCGACTCAATTCGGCTGAATCAGATCTGAAAGATTTGGCACCACTTCGGAGATTCAGCCATAGATTAAACAGGCAGCTGACATAGCTGCCTCCAGCTAGTAAATCCGTTGTGTGGTTGGAGAAGGGGGAAGGAAAGGGGCGTGGGGTCGCGAGGGATGGAGGTGGGGCGCTGGGGTGGAGGGGTGCATTGCTCAGGGATGGGTGCAGGGGGTGGGTGGGAAGCAGGCATGGAAGTGCTTGGAGTGGTGGCTCTGCCCTGCTGCCACTTGTCCATGTGGCATGGCAAGGGGTGCAATGCAGGTGTGGCTTGCTCCAGGTGGAAGGGGGCAACTGGCAGCAGGGGATAGACCTCACTCCCAGTGCTGCTATGCCCACATCCTGTGCCCACCCATGCTGGTGGGCAAGCAATGGCAGGACAGAGTCCCCACTCCAGTGCTGCTGCTGGCATGGCAGCAGTGGGAGTGGAGGCTTTGCCTTGCTGCTGCTTGCCCCCTTCTGACTGGAGCAAGCTGCACCTGCATCGTGTCCCGATCTGGGCAAGCAGCAGCAGGGCAGAGCCTCCACTCCCAGCGCTGCTACGCCTACATCAGCATTGAGAGTGGGGACTCAGTGCTGCCACCACTTGCCAGCTGACACAGAAGTGCTGCTGCCCCTTGCCAGCTAGCACAGGAGAGTGGGCACTGGTGCTACTTGCCAGGTGGTGTGGAAGGGGGGGCGCTGCTACTGTTTGACAGGACTTATGGCAGAGTAATTAAGTGCAATGAAACACACATGTAGGCAATGATGGGGCAGGCTAGGCACAAGGGTGTTAAAGCATGGGAGAGCTTGCTGCATGGCTCTGTATTTTAGCACTCTTGTGCCCCAGTCAGCCCCTTTGCTCTCTGACACAACCACTCACAACCCAGGGCTGAATCTTTGTCCCTCTCCCCTCAAGTGCGCTGCTAGCCTGGGGCTGCACTACCCCACACATATACACAATGCACCCAGGAGCAGGTGACTCCAGCTTGAACTGCTCCCGAATTTATTGTGTCTCATTCATTTCATGTGTAGCTATTGTGTTCCACTGGGTATGAATTAAATAACCAACATTTTCCATGAAAATAACAACTTCCCTCAAACTTTCTTCTACAAAAATTGATATGTAAATGTGCAAGAACATTAGATTTAAAATAATTATGTGCTTTAATAGAATGACTAAATATGTTTTAATTTTACTTCATAAACCAAAAGTTAAAAATTTATTTGACAATGTGTGAGCAGCAATATGGCATTTTCTTAACCTAATTGAATTTAATACTGAAGTATTAATTTGAATCCATGGTATAATCATTTTCCAAGTAACCAGTCACTTGCAGGTGGCTTTAAAATGGTTTGATGCAAAGAAATGGGCTTTTAAAAATATATAGAAAGGAAAAAGCATAGTTGGTTGATAAAGGCTGGGCAGACTGTGAATCTTAATCTATTTATCACTGGAATTACAAAATCTACAATATAGTATTATATCAGCTGTCTTAATCCTTTACTGTTTATTTGAATCAATTTTAAAGAAAGAAAGAAATGTGATGTATGAAAAAGGTAGAGTCAGGACCTTATTTACTTGTATCAACTTAATTCCATTATTTTTGTGCAATCTACGGGTGATTCACACTGGTGTAAGTAACATCCGAATTAATTGCTAACTACATAATAGCAGAGAATACCACTGCATACACGTTCAAATGATCTGGGAGAATTCTCCCAGGTTTGTTTTCCTGGTAAAAAATTTACCTGGAGGTGCTGGATCAGACATTTGAGGGCTGAACCCCTGAAGAGCAGAGAGTTTGCAGTGCTGATGCTGCAGTCAAGGCCCCCCTATGCACACATCTCAGTGTGTTCTGCAAACTTCCTCAGTTTGCCTGGAGACAGATGGCAGCAGTGAACACCAGCCTTGATTGGCTGACCCAGGGTCTTCCTGCAGCAGAGTATGGGGATTGTGAAGGGAATGTGTTCTGTTCCCTGCTTAACTAACATAGTAGAGTCCTGTGAGCGAGACAGTGTCTCCTAGGAGGTGGAAGGGCAGAAGCAAGCACTCTAGGAAGCTGAAAGACTGCCCTGTGGCTAATCTCAACAGAAAATATGTCCAGGAGTAATTTAACCCTGGTTGTATCTATCTTAATTTTTTTCTCGGAAAGGCCATTTTTGATGTGAGGGAAAAAAAATCCTGAATGTCTATAGACCCCTGGTTTCTCCTGGGAGAGAAGTGATTCTCCCAGGAGAAATTGAACGTTTGTGGCTCATGAAACATCATCCACAATTTGTGGTTCCATTTACAATATAGGCAAGCATTATCGTGTAAAAAGATTGTATTTTTTTTTTCTTCTGGGATCGCTTGTGTTCTGTTTTTAAAGCACAGCTTCTTGTTGGACATTTTATTTATGCCACCCAAAAAACCATAATGCATTTTAACACAGCTGTTTATGACAGTGTGTTAATTATTTTATTTAGCTATTATCACAAGTAAGTAATCCACTTATCCAGAAGCAGTGGGGTTATGACAGTTTTCAGTGCAGCAAATATATACATTACAGGAGTTAAACAAAGATTAACTTTCTTTTCATGCAATTACCCTTTCAGTTCAGTCACAATTTCAGCTATGTATATCCTTTGCAATAGCCATAGTTAGTTTGAATTGCCTTAGTACATGGCACCTAACAGCCTGAATAAGCTGTAAAGCTTTTAGAATAAAAAGAAAATTCAAGCTGTCCCTAAAATATTGCTTGTAAGGACTGAAATGTTGGCAACAGAGAGAGGAAATGACCATGTGCTTTCAGAGAAGATTACCTGGAAATCCACAGAATAATGAGGGAATAAGAGCCGGAGTTTTAAAGGGATCTAGGTGCTCAAAGATGCAGACAGATAAGTATTGAAAGGCTCGGAGCCCAGGCACTTTTGGAAATCTTAGTGGTGCCTGTATGTACATACTAAGTAGCTAAATACTTTTTTAAAAAATCTATTCCAAAGGAAGTAGCTCAAGGTAAGTCCCAACCAAAATATATCTAAATTCCAGCCAGTCTTTGAGATCATTCCTGATGTCATATTATACTATACTTCAAGGGCACATATGAAATATTTTCTCGGTGACCAGCACCTGTGTTATGCACTGCTTAATGTTTTTGAGCAGCCATCAGCCATAACTTATTTGTGGCAGACTGTGGTAACCACTAGAGAAATATTCTTTTACAGTTGAATTCATCATCTGCAAGAAGGGCACAGTGATGGAGATATTACTATTTTTTCCTAGTGCACTTCCAGTTACTGCAGAAAGACCAAACTTTAAAGGGAGAAGAAATAAACTCATTAAATAGTTGGAAATTTACAAAACCGAGTTTAACTTTCCATTTAATCTTCTTCCGTTATTTACCTGCTGTTGAACTCTAAATACCAAATTACAAATCACAATCATTTCCCTGCATCTCTTCTCTCAGAACTAGAGGTCCTGGTGACCTTTCTCCAAGTTAGCAGCAAAGAACATATCCCTCAAGATACTTCGGAGAAAGCAATACAAAATGACCTATTTCTCTAAAAGCTGAACATCTACCCATAATGCCACGTGCAGGGATTTGTATTGCAGTCAATAATTGGCATCAGTCACAGTGGAGAAAGACTCGATTTGAAGTCAAACCTTTATATGACACAGACCCCATACATGTTATACTTACGGCATGATTAGGTACGCCTTAGGTAGTCACCCAGCCACACATTCAATCAATTAATGGCATGATAAAAAGAGGAATAAGATACAAAGGTATTCCACTACATATGTGAAATAATTCTGCAACTGCTTTCTATCATTCCATTAATTAAATATACGACCAGGGGCCTCTGTGGCTGGGAGCCCCATCAGCTAACTGGAGCTCCAAGACTTGCACTAGACACTTATCTTTTCACCTACTTATACTTGAAATCACAGACAATGCATAAGTGTTGACAGTGGGAGGGCACAACTCTTGCTGCTGTCATTGTCCATGCTGCTGTTAGACCCTGGGTCTGGCCAGGCTACAGCCCCATGCCCCACCGCTAGTGCAGAAATCGTGCCCTCACTGCTGCCAGGCCCTGGCTCCAGCTGGGCTGCAGCTGCACACACCACTGTCAGCACAGAAACTGGGGGGAAGGGCATATGCCCCCATATCCCCCCCCCAAGCATTGCCTATGCCTGAAATGTTTAACCAATCCGTCATATGTGGAAACTTGATGCTATAAAACTTCTCCAGTATTTGTCCTAGTCCTTGAGCAGATTCTACCCAGATGTGCTTTACAGCAAATCTCCCAGGTAATCGAAAGCAAGTTAAAGCAATGCAATTTAAACAGCACTGAAACATGGTAGAATTCACAAGTACCATTAACCTCCTCACCTCAAACGTTTAACCAAAATATAAAATCTATTATCATAAGAGATGGACAGTGGTCTTATATTTTAAAGAAACAGACTTCTACGTTCCAACTGTTTCTAAACCTGGAAAATAACACCTTTTTCCATAGTTCTAATGGAAAGGAAAGGAGCAGGGGTCAATAAAGGCGTTGTTCAGGAAAGATGGAAAATAAAGAGCTCTCTTCATACAGACTGGAATACAAGCATGAGTTGTCGTCTCTTTCAAGGATAGCATTCCTGGTGAAAGCAACTCAACGTCTTTATCTGGCCTCTTTGATAACTTTCTTACTTTTTGATCTGGAATGATGTTTCTTTTGTAATCCTTCAGAGTTCCAGAAAGACTGGCATAAGAAAAGTCATATTAATAATGCTAAGCAGATCTGCATGAAATATCTGTATTCGCTCGCAAATCCACTCAAACTCAGCCTAGGGTATGATGTTCAAAAGTGTGGTTGGAAAGCCCTTGCTTAAATATTAGGTGAACATAGGCTGAAGCTGCTTGCAGAGGGGCATAACTACTTCCATGAGACTATCTTGCTGAGCAATTGGTAACAAGTGTGGAGGATATTTGCACAATTTCTTTGAGATGGTGTATATCTCTCATTACAATTTGCTTCTCTTGTGATTTTCCATAGCAAACTCTTGAGTTGTTTCTCCCCCCAAGATGTGTATGGTCAGGGCTCTTTCAGGGATTGCTGTTATAATTGTTTTACCTCCTATAGCAAGTGCATCCCACCTACTTCCGGCACACACATACCTGCTCTCTGAGTTCTGACACCTACAGGCTTAAAAGAAACTCAGACCTGAATCGGATTAAAAGTTTTACTAACCTGAGACTGTCAAAACCGACCAGTGTAAAACATTTCTTCACTTCCTTTCTTTTCTTATTGGAACATTTGCAGAAAGATTATGAATACTGATTTTTGAAGTCTACGGCTTAAATACAAATTTGAACAGTACTGTAACGATTACATAGCTCCTGCACAGAGCAGCCTATATCCACTATTTTGAGCGCATCTGTGTCATCGAAAATCCTACGGCATTGCTTGGGATATCTTAAGCTCTGAGGTCAAAGAGAGAATGCCCCAGGCAACAGCCCAAGAGTCCCCTAGCCAAATAAAGTAGAAGCTACCACTTGAGGCTAAAGACCTTATGCTCAGTCCCTTGCTGCTTCAGCAACCAGCCACTATCTCATATGATGATCTGCTACGTGAAAGGGACTTTTCGACCTGACAGGTAATGTAAGAGGGACTTCAAAGTTATCATTTCCCAGACTATATGTGGAATTAACATTTATAAGATAAACGTTGATGTGCTTCTTAATCACGCCCCATCTCTGAATCCTCCCACTTCCTGTTCTGGCTTTGTGAAATGTAATCTGCCAGAGTTTCTTTTTCTTTTTTTTTTCTTGAAACGTTCTGCATCAGTTGCTTCTATTATGGAGAAAAAAGAGATTTCACAGTTGCAAGCACATTTGACCAGGCCACCCCTGGAGCTTTTTTCTTTTTCTAACACACATTAAGAAATAAAAGGTTTGCACAAAGAGTATTTGAAGTCTGTGAATGCAGAAATACGCACCTCTTCCCCCTGCCCCCAACCTGCCCCAAAGTCTATTTGAAATGTAGTCACCTAGTACTGTAGCTGAACTAGGTCTATTAAAATAAAGAGTATTTATGGAAGTCCTGAGTATACATTTTCTCACAAGATATTTTTGATTTCCTCCATGGATCCTGCACAACGTTAGCTTAGTAGCTTCACTAGGTCGACACTTACCTGCAGTTCCAGGTAACAGAAACAATACAGGAAAAGTTGGCACTTTTTATTTTATTTGCTTAAAACAAACTGAAGTGGATTTTTAGACAAATTGAAATCACTTGTTTTAAAACTGTATAACATATAGACTGCCGGTTGTTGAAAACTTTGAATTCTAGGCATAAAAACCTGGCCTTGTGTTTGTAGATACATAGGAAGGCAAGGTTGCTATCTCAGAGGACTTGCAACCTGAGTGAAAAAAAGAAAAAGCAGATACATGGAAAAACGGTTTAGTTGTTACATTGAAAAACACTTCAACCTTGTATCATGACGCTCTAATTCACTGCATTTTAAAACAGTGCTATTACAGTGTTTTGGGCTGTTACCATAGTAATTTTTATAAGAGAAATACTGTCACTCGCTACAAAAAAATCTCTCCACTTATTGCGTATACAGAGCTGGCATGTGTCTGGTTTTCATTTGAAATCTCTAGTTCTGATGTTTATAACACAGCTTTTCATTTCATTCTCTCTGTCAGCCAGGGTGGAGGTCAGAATCTGGTTACATACCACTTCAGCATCCCAAAAATCACAGCACAAAACTTAGCTCAAATTCAAGGTGTGGATCTTTATCTTCAAAAGATAAGATAGCCCCAGGAACTCAAAGCTAAATACAGACAGTCAAAAAGTCCAAGGCTGAATTAATTCAATCTTCACATGTTAATTTAAGATGCACAGACTGAACTCATAAGCAAGTGAACAGACATTCACTTTTGAGTCCAGAAATGCAGCCATGTGCCTGCAGTGGCCAAGGCCAGAAGCTGGGGAGGGGCACTAGAGCACAGCTCCCTGCTCTGCTAGAGCAGACAGCTTGGGCCAATGTTTGCCCACCCACCCAATTTTCTAGGGTAGGGATAGAAGTTACACATAAACCAGTATAAGTGATCAGAAACCAGTTTAAAACTGTAACAGAACTGAAGGTCAGTGCATATAAACAGCTTTAAGAATGGCTGAGCCTGGTTAAAAGATAAACCAGGATGGCTGTGGTAGCAGACGTAACTTATCAGGTTAAAACAGGCAATGCAACTTTGGCCCCAGATTCTACAGCTCCTAGACGAGAGTCATAACTAATAGTTTCTTTTTGGATATAACAGACTTCCTTCCCCAAGGGTAGAAAGCTCCGAGTCCTGTGGAAATACATTCTCAGGGGTTCAGCAGGCAACCCTGGAAAGAAGCGCTGCAGGACTCGGGGACTATTACAAACCTAGCCCCACTCGATACTCCAAGTGCATGAAGCCATCTCCATCTGTGCCTCCTTAACATAAATACGTAATAGCACATCTATTATATGAGATAAAACCTATCAAACCAGAACATTCAAATACATACTGATTTTCTCTCTCAGAAAGAATGAGAGAAATAATAAACTTCATGTAACAGATGTTAGTCACATCACATGAGGCATTATGGGAGTTTCTCAGCATGCAAGGGAGGCTGGTACAAGAACCTGAATAGAACAGAGAACATTTTTTTCTTTCCAATGGAGTTAATGGTCTCCTTAGCCCAGCAGGTGTCTTTGGGATAAGTTAGCCAGCTGCTCTTGCGAAAGGCTCAGAGATACCAACCCAGCCAGCTTGTTTGAGACTATTTGATTTGATCTTATTGATTAAATCAAGCGTAGACCATTTCTATTGATATGCATTAGGGCCTGCTTAACAGATCAATACTACAAGTCTGATTCTTGTGATGTGACTAATTTTTAGCCAATCAATCTAGTTAACAGAATCCAGGATCTGTTTGCTTGGCACAATTTACATTATACCAGGCCATCCAGGACAGCAACACATGACAAAGTCCACATAAAATGGAAACTCATAAGTACAAATTTATGAATTAGAACTGAAGTTCAACCACGTCTAGGATGAAATATGACTACTGTAGTAACCACAACAATATGACACCTTAAGACTTGTAGTTCCCCCTAAAAATACAGGGGAAATTTAAATCAGCACAGGTTTGGGACATGGCCATCATATCTGCATCTACCCTCCTACTTGGACAAACAACGCCCTGCGACTGATTGAGATGACCACTAATCAGGGTGTTGTGATGCATCTCATCCCAAGCTGTATCTTCAACAGCGTGTGAAGGGCCATTGGGTCTTTCCAGACTCAAAAGAGAGGGTGCCTTCTATTGAACCATCATTTCATTCTCTGTGTTTTCTCTAGGCTTCTCCTGTCTTGGCACTGCCCCACCCTGACCCTGTATATATGCTGCCTAGTGAGAAGGGAAGACATAAAATTCAATCAGAAAAAGCAACCCAAAAGCTGGTATCACTTCTAAAAGTACCAGAAGCTGAACAACTCCTAGCTTTAATACAAAGAGGCTATCTAGTTTTTTCCATTAAAAGATAAACAATTACACACTGTCAAGGTCATTCCACAGACCTGAGCGACTTTACTGAGACTGATTATAACAGTTTATGAGACATGAAGAATTCATATTTCTGAGCTTTCATAAAGGAAATTTTAAGGATTATTCCTATAATAATCTGTCGTCTTTGGACAAAATTTAGATAAACTGTTTAAATATACAGAGTTTGAGTTACTATAGAAAAGAAAGTACCGCTTCTTGCTTCCAGAGACTTTTTTGGACTCTTTACATGTGAGTTTTTTTTAAAAAATGGCATTTCTATAATTGGAACACGTACTATACCTCCCTGTTTCTCCGATTTGTTTGCAATGCTTTTCTCATCGTGAGCTATCAATAGTCAGCCTTTTTCTTTTAGAAAGTTGTTCAAGTCAGCCACTTATTTCTATCTACTGGTAGGAATTCAATAACAGCTCAAGAATAAAGTAACCTACTTAAAAGACATTCCCTCACTGATGAAATATTATGTACATAAATCCTTACCACAGCTACAGCATCCAAGCTAACCAGTCCTTGTCATGTAGCACTTGGGGTAGTGCTCCATGTTCACTGTTTTCAGGGGACTCCTACCAGTCCGTACTCTGCTTTCTCTACTACATATGTGGAGCCCATCAACAGGAGATGGCTCTCTACTGGGAATAGAGATTTTGTATTAAAGTGTTGTGTAGTCTATAGCTTCATCAATGAAAGGAGCTCCAAAATATATTATATGCCGCAGGGAGAGTAATTTTCAGAGTTCCCCAGAAGCCAACATAGGAGTTATCACATCTTCTGGCCCTGCAAATTGAGTATAAAAAAAATAATCTACCATCTGTTGCAAACCTTGGGACTGAATGGAGATGTACTTATTTTATTAAACCAATGCTTATTCAACTAATTCCAGGAGCATTGGTTAATCGACAGCTAAGTGGTATTATTTGCTTATTTAAACCAGGGCCAGTGCTTATTTTATTTGTAATAATCCTGGTTCATGTTTGCCAGGTTTATTTAAGCCAGCCACTTGTAATAAACCTGGTTTATTTAAGCCAGGGCCAGTGCTTATTTAACTAATTCCAGGAGCATTGGTTAATAGACAGCTAAGTGGTATAATTTGCTGGTACCGTGTTTTGCTTTGTTTTTTCTTTGGTTTTTTTGTTGTTGTTGTTGGTGGTGGTGGTGGTGGTATCTTCTATATTTTGTTGGCAGGCATTTGGAGTCAAAAGGATGTTGTTATTGCTGTTTTCCCCCATGCTCATATTTAATGCCATGCACATTAGCTTGCTCATCCAAGCCCCAAGCAATCACAGGTATCTACGTGAATTTGGATTCCTCAATTTGCCTACCCTGGCCACACACTGTGCATCCTAATTTGCACATAAAAGTTCTGTGGGGAAAAAAAATGCATCGTGTCTGGAAAAAAAATCCCACCATAAAATTTTCACTTGATCCATTTCAAGGTTCTCCATACGCTGATTTAGCTTGCTTCTCGAGGTTAAGGGGACTTGAGCAGAAACAACATGCCTTTCTTTGGTGAACAGCAATGCTTTAAGGTATTTGAAAGCAACACCTCCAATTAAAGAGACACCCTCACTTTCGCAGTCTGAAAAAGTTGCACCAGCTGTAATTACAGGCAATCCCTAAGATGATAACCATTAAAAGAAGCTAACAAAAGGTCTTTTACATTTGTTTACCTAATGTGCTTAATAGCATGCAGTACACAGACAGTTTCATTTTTGTTCTGTATAATCATGTTCTCTATCAAAAGGAAGAACAAAAACACCTGTTTTAGAGATACTATTTTTAAAAAAATCAGGCATTGCTATCTGCAAATTTCTGCATCAGAATCTGATTCTTTTTTCACCAAAAAAGCATACATAAAAAAAAATAATAATAATAATTACAAAAAAAAAAATATCAAGCTGAATCTGGCCCAGTAGAGCTGAGTGACAATCAACCCTATCCCATCTGCCTTATTTGACTTGACTTGACTTGAGGTGGCATGAGAATGATGGGTAGAAAACTTCTGAATGAGGAGGATCCCTGCAGGAGGGAAAACAAAAATGAATAAACCACTTGGAAAATATAGGAATGCTTTATAGGCTCAAAGAGAGGAAACTTGGCCAGCAATTCAAGAGAAAAAAGGCCTTTTGATGGAAACATGACTCTTTTTTGGGTGGAAAAGATAAAACCCCTGTTTGCTAACTCTGAAAGATGGTAGCTCCTGCTGGCTCTTTCCTGTTCATCTGTTTCCCCTGTAAGTAGGGTCTTGTCACATGTGCTTTCAATGAGGGGCAGGGACCCAGTTCATTACCAAGTGGAGGATGCTGTGATATTGAACCCATAAAGGAGGACACTGAAATCAAACTCAGAGAGTGGAAAAGAGAGCATGTGACCCAGGACACTAGAGGAAGCAGCCTGGGATTTGGTTATCGAGATAAGGAGATTGGTTTAAATTCCTTTGATTGGGAGAGACCCTGGGATATTTAAGTGGCTTTGGACTGCTGCACAACTGTTCACCACTATACGATAGGATCACATTTAGACCTGGTCTGCACTAGGAACTTTGGCTGATACAGCTATATCAACTAGGGCTGTGATGAGGTACATTTCTAGACCAACTCAGCTTGGCAGGTAAATTGCTGGTAAAACTCTCCTAGGACTAGCTTGAATCTGAACCTGCATGGAGTCTCCCCATTCTTTTATGCCCCTATAAAACAAGGCACTAAGACTGATACCTATGATCCTGATTATCCTAAAGGTAAGGAGATGAGTAGGCATCCTACCCCTCTTCCCTCCAACAATGCTCAAAACAGCTCTGAACACAGCTGGAAGATTATTAGTGTGTGGAAGCAGTCACTTGAAAGGACCAAATGGAAATCTGTTTGAACTCAGGGCTCTCACTGCAGCAGGATCAGCGGCAAGGGTTGTAAACCACCACAGTGCTCCAAATCTCTGCTTTCACAGGGAAGCTGTCCTGCCAGCTGAAAGGTCGCTCAAAGCACACAAAGGTTAATCAGCTTCATTTTTCCATATGCTATATGCTTACAGCCGCTGTACTTACTGGTACCCAAACTAAGGAAGTAACACAACTCCAAGTTTTAAAGAGTTACTATCCATTCTTTTTAAACTGACTGAGACAATAAACGGTACCCAACTCTGTTATGCAAGGTCATGCTTTTTTTGATGATAACAAAGCTTGGGATCAATATTGGAGAGATATGAAAGTGTCACCAAAAAGCAGCCCAGGCTAAAAGTAGTCTTATATTGCATGCAGCTGAGTATACTTTATAATAATGCATGGAGAAATCAAAAGGGAAAAGTTTTTTTTTTCCTGTATCAGACTGCTTTCTTCTGACAACGTAACA